>WNWK01000454.1:0-55000 GCA_009830355.1 Cherax destructor
AATAGGAGAATTTTTTTCCTGGGTTGAGGCATGGTTGACAAATAGGCGGCAGAGAGTTTGCATAAATGGAGAGAAATCAGAATGGGGGCACGTCTCAAGCGGTGTTCACAGGGGTCAGTTTTGGGCCCCCTGTTGTTTACAATTTACATAAACGACATAGATGAGGGAATAAATAGCAACATAAGCAAATTTGCTGATGACACCAAAATAGGCCGTCCAATTCATTCTAATGAGGACATTAGAGCACTCCAGGATGATTTGAATAGACTGATGCAGTGGTCTGAGAAGTGGCAGATGCAGTTTAATGTAGACAAATGCAAAGTTCTAAATGTTGGACAGGACAATGACCATGCCACATATAAACTGAATAATGTAGATCTTAATACTTGTGATTGCGAGAAGGATTTAGGAGTTCTGGTTAGTAGTAATCTGAAACCAAGACAACAGTGCATAAGTGTTCACAATAAAGCTAACAGAATCCTTGGCTTCATATCAAGAAGTATAAATAATAGAAGTCCTGAGGTTGTTCTTCAACTCTATATATCTTTGGTTATACCTCATTTAGATTATGCTGCACAGTTCTGGTCACCGTATTACAGAATGGATATAAATGCACTGGAAAACGTACAGAGGAGGATGACAAAGTTGATCCCATGTATCAGAAATCTTCCTTATGAGGATAGACTGAGGGCCTTGAATCTGCACTCTCTAGAAAGGCGTAGAATTAGGGGGGACATGATTGAGATGTATAAATGGAAAACAGGAATAAATAATGGGATGAAAATAGCGTGCTGAAAATATCCAGCCAAGACAGGACTCGCAGCAATGGTTTCAAGTTGGAAAAGTTCAGATTCAGGAAGGATATAGGAAAGCACTGGTTTGGTAATAGAGTTGTGGATGAGTGGAACAAACTCCCGAGTACCGTCATAGGGGCTGGGACGTTGTGTAGTTTTAAAAATAGGTTAGATAAATACATGAGTGGGTGTGGGTGGGTGTGAGTTGGACCTGACTAGCTTGTGCTACTAGGTCAGATGCCGTGCTCCTTCCTTAAGTGAATGTAACCTCACCTGGCTGGGTCGGGGCATTGGCTTAAGCCGGTTGGAGACTTAGACCTGCTTTGCATGGGCTAGTAGGCCTGTTGCAGTGTTCCTTCTTTCTTATGTTCTTATGTGTCTTAATTTCAACTTTGTAAATGGTCCAATTCGGAGGGAAACATCGTGGTAAGCTCCTCCCTCCTGTGTGCCGGTTATTTGTGTATCCACCACAACAAATTATCGCCCTCTTCCAGCAGCGAACTTTATCATGGGAGCGTTCAAGTCTTTGTGCTATGTCTCTGAACCATATGACTGGTTAGTTTGTTTGGTTTAAAGCCTATCGATTACACGAAGGTCAATAAGGCTGCGTGTAATCTGTTCATCACCAATCAAAGCTGCTTTAATCCCTGAATGTTAATCCCTAAATTAGGGATTAAAGTAAACTGTCAGTGTACATACACTGAGAAGAGATGCACACTCTAGGAGTAACATTTTCTTAAAAAAATAGAAATATTCTGTTGACTTTCTTTTGAGTACATTATTGAGCGAGCATATTACTTCCCGGTATAAACAATTCCATGAAACAAACATGATTTACGACCTTGGAAAGATAAACACATAAGCTTGTTTGTTTCCACCAAAGTGTGTTTATATTATCATTTTGCCCCATTTTTAATAAATTTCGTACTTTGTTTAAAACACATCGTGGAACCTCCGGTTTGGCAAGAGTAATTCCAGGCAAGTTTGTCAATTTTATTTTCTGGCAAAGGTTTATGAATATTTCCCGAGGGATGACCAGTAGCCAGTGATCCATCTGTCAGCTCCCTCTCTCCTGCCCACCCTAATTCACCTCGCATACTTCCCCCTCACCCTTCATTCTTTTACTCTTTCTCTCTTCCCACCATTCCCTCGGTTATCCTCCTCTATCCCGGAGTCCGTTTTTCTCTCTCTCTCACTTCCATCCTGCCAGTCCCTCTTTTCCTTTCTTCAATGTCCATCCCCTCAATTCCTCTCTCCATTCCCTTCATCCCCCAGATTCCCTTCCATCCCCCACAGTTACGCTCTCCCTTCCCTCAGTTATCCACCCACCATTCCCTCGCTTCCCCTCACCAATTCACTTGTTGTTACCATTTTCAATCTTCCTGTAATTTTTGAACGAGTCTCGTGTTTCCTTTGCCGTTCACATGGCTCCCAGACAGATGGCCGACGGACATTTCACCGAACGGACGAAATAACATTCATTACCTAACCTAACCTAATTTTCCGTTTGGTCTGATGTCCGTTCGGTCAAAAGGCTGTCGGCGCAATGTCCGTTCGGTCAATTGTCCTTCGGTCAAATGTCTGTCGGCCAAGTGTCCGTCGATCATCAATCCGGCCAAGGACAGCCTCCTGTTACAAACACGCGCAGGCGCACGCAAACACACGTAGGCACACATAAGTTCACGTAGGCGCACACAAACACACGTTGGCACACATAAGTTCACGTAGGCGCACGCAAGCACACAAAAGGCGCACGCAAGCACACAAAAGGCGCACGCATACTCAGGTATGCACACGTAAGCGCACGCAAGAACCCGTAGGCACACGCAAGCACCCGTAGGCACACGCAAGCACCCGTAGGCACACGCAAGCACCCGTAGGCACATGCAAGCAGGCAGTCTTCTTAAAATAAACAAAACTCGCAAAAGTAAAGTTAAATCCAAAAATCTTCGTCAAAACATGAAAAGCTAAATGATAAAACTCAAATTAAAGACGAGAAAGTCTTAGTAGTCAGTTTAATATTACATGGAAAGAGAAGATCTTGAGAAGGTAATGAGGTATTACTTATTATTATACTAAGTCAACTGTTGATGAAAAGTCGAGCCGAAGGATATTAGAATTTTTTTTCATAAAAAAAAAAAAAGCGGTTGTTGATCCAAGGAACTGGACTTGATCTCTCTTCCGAATATGACACTTGCACAACACCTTACTATGGAAAAGTTTCGCCAGTCATTCTATTAATTTGTCCAATACAGAGAAGATTGTTGAGAGTTGAGGAAGAGTTTGAGGTAATGAGTCCCTCAGCCTGGCAGTGATGTGTTAAGTTTATCAGTCTTGATGGACTGTACACACAAGATGAGCTGAAGCAATTGTTGTCGCCACTGCTCCTAATGCGATATTCACTGTATGGGACTGTTGAAGTCACTATGGGAATGTTGAAGTCACTATGGGACTGTTGAAGTCACTGTGGGACTGTTGACATCTCTGTGGGACTGTTGAAGTCACTATGGGACTGTTGAAGTCACTATGGGACTGTTGAAGTCACTGTGGGACTGTTGAAGTCACTGTGTGACTGTTGAAGTCACTGTGGGACTGTTGAAGTCACTGTGGGACTGTTGAAGTCACTGTGGGACTGTTGAAGTCACTGTGGATCTGTTGAAGTCCCTGTGGGGCTGTTGAAGTCACTGTGGGACTGTTGAAGTCACTGTGGGACTGTTGAAGTCACTGTGGGACTGTTGAAGTCACTGTGGGACTGTTGAAATCACTGTGGGACTGTTGAAGTCACTGTGGGACTGTTGAAGTCACTGTGGGAATGTTGAAGTCACTGTGGGACTGTTGAAATCACTGTGGGACTGTTGAAGTCACTGTGGGACTGTTGAAGTCACTGTGGGACTGTTGAAGTCACTGTGGGGCTGTTGAAGTCACTGTGGGACTGTTGAAGTCACTGTGGGACTGTTGAAGTCACTGTGGGACTGTTGAAGTCACTGTGGGACTGTTGAAGTCACTGTGGGACTGTTGAAGTCACTGTGGGACTGTTGAAGTCACTGTGGGACTGTTGAAATCACTGTGGGACTGTTGAAATCACTGTGGGACTGTTGAAGTCACTGTGGGACTGTTGAAGTCACTGTGGGACTGTTGAAGTCACTGTGGGACTGTTGAAGTCACTGTGGGACTGTTGAAGTCACTGTGGGACTGTTGAAGTCACTGTGGGACTGTTGAAGTCACTGTGGGACTGTTGAAGTCACTGTGGGACTGTTGAAGTCACTGTGGGACTGTTGAAGTCACTGTGGGACTGTTGAAATCACTGTGGGACTGTTGAAGTCACTGTGGGACTGTTGAAGTCACTGTGGGACTGTTGAAGTCACTGTGGGACTGTTGAAGTCACTGTGGGACTGTTGAAATCACTGTGGGACTGTTGAAATCACTGTGGGGCTGTTGAAGTCACTGTGGGACTGTTGAAGTCACTGTGGGACTGTTGAAGCCACTGTGGGACTGTTGAAGTCACTGTGGGACTGTTGAAGTCACTGTGGGACTGTTGAAGTCACTGTGGGACTGTTGAAGTCACTGTGGGACTGTTGAAATCACTGTGGGACTGTTGAAATCACTGTGGGACTGTTGAAGTCACTGTGGGACTGTTGAAGTCACTGTGGGACTGTTGAAGTCACTGTGGGACTGTTGAAGTCACTGTGGGACTGTTGAAGTCACTGTGGGACTGTTGAAGTCACTGTGGGACTGTTGAAGTCTCTGTGGGACTGTTGAAGTCACTGTGGGACTGTTGAAGTCACTGTGGGACTGTTGAAGTCACTGTGGGACTGTTGAAGTCACTGTGGGACTGTTGAAGTCACTGTGGGACTGTTGAAGTCACTGTGGGACTGTTGAAGTCACTGTGGGACTGTTGAAGTCACTGTGGGACTGTTGAAGTCACTGTGGGACTGTTGAAATCACTGTGGGACTGTTGAAGTCACTGTGGGACTGTTGAAATCACTGTGGGACTGTTGAAATCACTGTGGGACTGTTGAAGTCACTGTGGGACTGTTGAAGTCACTGTGGGACTGTTGAAGTCACTGTGGGACTGTTGAAGTCACTGTGGGACTGTTGAAGTCACTGTGGGACTGTTGAAGTCACTGTGGGACTGTTGAAGTCACTGTGGGACTGTTGAAGTCACTGTGGGACTATTGAAGTCTCTGTGGGACTGTTAAAGTCACTGTGGGACTGTTGAAGTCACTGTGGGACTGTTGAAGTCACTGTGGGACTGTTGAAGTCACTGTGGGACTGTTGAAGTCACTGTGGGACTGTTGAAGTCACTGGCTGGCGAAATGTTTCCATAATAAAGATATACAAGTTATATACAAGTTATATACAAGTTATATACAAGTGTCTTACTCATCAACTTGTTGGTTTTCTAAACTATTTATATAATAATACTTCCTTTCCTCAGATCGAACCTGATTGTCTCCATTTCCCCAGACTCTGTTTGATTTCTACGCATTTAGCACTCACCAATATAAAAGAAAATGATGTTAACTAGATTTATTTCGGCTGGTGTGTGATCCAAGAAAGGCATTCTTGTACTGCATAACTTCACCTTCCTATAACTCAATGCATGCGGAAGAAATAGTGTAAATTGCGGCTTAAGTTTTTAATGCATTTAAATATTATTAATGAAAATTTGAAGTGAATCAGAAACGGTATTCAAAATTTATCACATGAACACTAATATCCCAGTTTCTTCAATGAAAATGGGAAATTATTTAATAAACAGCCCAATTTAATTCACATTTTCCACTTAGAAACACCATCTTTGAAGCTAAACTAAAATGCACCAGCACACTAAGCTTAAAGTTGCTCAGAAGTTGCATTATTAGGTTACCAGCGTTGAAGGATTGAAGCTACATAACTCTATGCGACACTCGCAAATCATCGAATCAAAAGCAGTACTTCAATTTTTCAAATTTCTTCCCCGAAAAGCAAACTGAGACTTACACAGGACAAAATCAAATCAAAGTTTTGTCTAAGATTGTCTCGATTTTTAAAGTAAGTTTTATTTAACCTTTGCAAACATAACCAGCCATTTTTTTTACAATGGTCCTGAGGGCACACAGATGTTATAGAGCATTAAACCTCACACAACTTAAAATCAAGATAAATCTTTAAGAAAAACACATCCACTAAAGAGATTAGAGTTGACCGGGAGATGCATGCTCCAGCTATTGCACAGAATACAACAATAATTACACCTGTATAACATAACGAGCCTAAGTACAAATAGAAGACCTATGGTACCTGGCAGTAAGATAAGTCACAAGTAAATGAACGATCAAAGAGTAATAAAGAGAAAGACAAGTAGTTCTGAGTTCCAATATATTAACACCACCAGTATTTACAATATTTGCACAATATGCAACACAGCAGCAATGTATGCAGATACAGAGAGAGACTAGTATGTGTAATCAGCCAGAGCTAGTGAAAGACTGCTCTCCAGATCTAGGAGTAGGTACAAAGTCAGCTCGTGTGGTGGTCAATCCTGCAGTTGTGGAGCTCCTGACAACTACATGACAACAACTACCAGGCCTTGGCTCATTATAGAGGGAATGCAGGAAGTGGTTGTGTGATGCACACTGCGTAAATGTATAAATGTAAGGTAGTGAGTGTACGCCACAACCTGTATCCAAGACACGATTCATCAATGTTATAAGATTTATAAGCAATTTTTAACTGAAGTCATCCACAATTGTTTTATTTTAATCAGGGAAGATGTTAAACATGTAGAGAATGGGAGGCATGTTGCTTTGATCCAAGCAAGGAGAGTAGAAACACACTTCCTTGGATCAATAATCCACTGAAACAATGAACAATATTACTATACCACATTGAGATTCAAAAGTGCCAGAATTACACCTTTACACTGTCTTAACCTTGCTGATCTTCTTCTAGGAAGGACAGACGAGTGCTGAAATTCTGAAGCTAATCGGAAAGGGCTTTCTAAAAGCTATGTCCTGAAAAGAAATTTGGTGAATAGTCTACATAAACCTAGAAGAAGGCGCCTGCATTTGTCGTGTTCCACGAATCTTCACTTAGGAATAGTTGACCAGGGTTGAAAATTTGAAGCCGATGATATAAGGCGTTCTGAAGTTATAAACGAGTCTTTCAGGAGGTGAGAACCTGTCAATGTGCTTTCTCTGGCACCAGGTTGTTAAGGGTTCACTAAATTCTTGAAAATTAAAATGTCTAAGAAAACGGGAGTTTTCAATATTTCTCACTTTTCTATGTTTACAATCCTGTAAGAAAATCTTATGAATATGTTTTTCACAAAAGTCTGACTTGATAAAAGTTTATAACAGTAACAAATTGGCCCATACAAACCCAAATTCAACACAACATTAGTTCTAATTAAGATTCACCAACGAATAAAGGTTTGAAGGTGACCAGAAGAGACATTCTCCAGTTATTACAAGAAAACAATTTTTTTCAATAAAATTGACAATTTTAAATTTGCATAGATGAAAATGAAAGCCAAGCTGTATTTTAAGAAAACTCTTCGACACTGAAAGTTTGAAGCCTATCAGAAAAGGCATTCTCCAGTAGTTACTATGAATCCAAAGATATCAAGCTTTCCTTTTAGCAATTTCAATAAATTCAAATTTGCACCTAAACAGTATAAACTTACATGGCGTCATCTTTCTTATGAAGTGCATCATTATTAATATTTTAAAGCAGATAGGACGAGGCATTCTTTAGTTATTGAAAGGAAATCAAATCACTATTTGCAGATGAAAATCTGAAGCCGGTAAGAAGAGTCATTCTCCAGGTATAGTATACTAACACATTCGCCCACACATAAACTAAACT
Source organism: Cherax destructor (assembly GCA_009830355.1). NCBI lineage: Eukaryota > Metazoa > Arthropoda > Malacostraca > Decapoda > Parastacidae > Cherax > Cherax destructor. The sequence goes on from WNWK01000454.1 coordinate 7,644, forward strand.
CAATACGTATTATCGTAGCCAATGAGATGCATCAGACATTAAATATTGAAGCCATTTAGATAATACAGACATAAATATTTTCAATATGATTAAACGGGAATCAAAATTTAACATTTTACACATACAATTGGCAGACGTGCACCTACAATCTTCATTCTCCGTCTTTTTTTTTTAACGATTCAAGCTACGCTGCAGAGGGTTTCGGAAGTTATCACAGTCATTCCAGGATTCTAGTAAAGGGCCCTGTAACTTTATTCAAAGGGCGCCTACATGTGCCAAGTGTTGCAAGAATCTTGCCCTCGATACTGTACATCAGCTTTGAAAAGTTGAAGCCGACTGGGTGAAGCATTCTCATGTTAATTGCAAAATAAAAGCGAAAAGTTTGAGGAAGAAATAAGAAAAAAATTCTAGTAACCTCTTAAAGGATATCTTTTGAAAATTCCTGATTATATACACACACAAACACACACACACACACAAACACACACACACACACACACACACACAGGCATGAGGAACTTCCTACAAGACGTTCAGTGGGAGAGAGAATTGGCAGGAAAACCAGTAAAAGAGATGATGGAATAAGTGACAACCAAATGCAAAGAGGCAGAGGAGAGGTTTGTACCAAAGGGAAACAGAAGTAACGGGAAGACCAGAACGAGTCCTTGGTTCACCCAAAGGTGTAGGGAGGCAAAAACTAAGTGCACTAGAGAATGGAAAAAGTACAGAAGACAAAGGACCCGGGAAAATAAAGAGATTAGCCGAAGAGCCAGAAACGAATATGCACAGGTAAGAAGGAAGGCTCAGCGAAAATACGAAAATGATATAACATCAAAAGTGAAGTTTGACCCAAAGCTGTTGTACAGCCACATCAGGAGGAAAACAACAGTCAAGGACCAGGTAATCAGGCTGAGGAAGGAAGGTGGGGAGTTCACAAGAAACGACCAAGAGGTATGTGAAGAGCTCAACATGAGATTTAAAGAAGTATTTACAGAGGAGACAGGAAGGACCCCAGGAATTCAGAATAGGGAGGTATACCAACAAGTGCTGGATGAAATACACACAACCAAGGAGGAGGTAAAGAAGCTGTTATGTGAACTCGATACCTCAAAAGCGGTGGGACCTGACAACATTTCTCCGTGGGTCCTTAGAGAGGGAGCAGAGATGTTAAGTGTTCCACTAACAAAAACTTCAACACTTCCACTGAAACTGGGCAACTACCTGAGGTGTGGAAGATGGCAAATGTAGTCCCAATTTTTAAGAAAGGAGACAGACACGAGGCATTAAACTACAGACCTGTGTCACTGACGTGTATAGTATGCAAAGTCATTGAGAAGATCATCAGGAGGAGAGTGGTGGAGCACCTAGAAAGACACAAGCTTATAAAAGACAACCAGCACGGTTTCAGGGAAGGAAAATCCTGTGTCACAAACCTACTGGAGTTTTATGACAAGGTAACAGAAGTAAGACACGAGAGAGATGGGTGGATAGACTGCATTTTCTTGGACTGCAGGAAGGCGTTCGACACAGTTCCTCACAAGAGGTTAATGCAAAAGCTAGAGGATCAAGCACACGTAACAGGAAAGGCACTGCAATGGATCAGAGAATATCTGACAGGGAGGCAATAACGAGTCATGGTACGTGACGAGGTGTCAGAGTGGGCATCTGTGACGAGTGGGGTTCCACAGAGGTCAGTCCTAGGACCTGTGCTGTTTTTGGTATATGTGAATGACATAACGGAAGGGATAGACTCAGAAGTGTCCCTGTTTGCAGATGATGTGAAGTTAATGAGAAGAATTAAATCAGTCGAGGATCAGGTAGGACTACAAAGAGACCTGGACAGGCTACAAGCCTGGTCTAGTAACTGTCTCCTTGAATTTAACCCTGCCAAATGTAAAGTCATGAAGATCGGGGAAGGGCAAATAAGACCGCAGACAGAGTATAGCCTAGGTGGCCAAAGACTGCAAACCTCACTCAAGGAAAAAGATCTTGTATTGAGTATAATACCGAGCACATCTCCTGAGGCACACATCAATCAGATAACTGCTGCAGCATACGGGCGGCTGGCAAACCTAAGAATAGCGTTCCAATACCTCACTAAGGAATCGTTCAAGACTCTGTACACCATATACGTCAGGCCCATACTGGAGTATGCAACACCAGTTTCGAACCGACACCTGGTCAAGCATGTCAAGAAATTAGAGAAAGTGCAAAGGTTTGCAACAAGACTAGTCCCAGAGCTAAGGGGATTGTCCAACGATGAAAGGTTAAGGGAAATCGGTCTGACGACACTAGAGGACAGGAGGGTTAGAGGAGACATGATAACGATATATAAAATACTGCGAGGAATAGATAAGGTGGACAGGGACAAGCTGTTTTAGAGAGGGGACACAGAAACAAGGGGTCACAATTGGAAATTGAAGACTCCTATGAGTCAAAGGGATGTTAGGAAGTATTTCTTCAGTCATAGAGTTGTCAGGAAGTGGAATAGCCTAGAAAGCGACGTAGTGGAGGCAGGAACCATACATAGTTTTAAGACGAGGTTTTATAAAGCTCATGGAGCAGGGAGAGAGAGGACCTAGTAGCAATCAGTGAAGAGGCGGGGCCAGGAGCTATGAATCGACCCCTACAACCACAAATAGGTGAGTACAAATAGGTGAGTACACACACACACACGCCCTCACATACGCACACACAGTCATGAATATGTAATAATCCTTCTGTTATCTTTCAGTGGTGGTGGTGGTGATGGTTGTTGGTGATTGTGGTGAGTGGTGGTGATGGTTGTTGGTGATTGTGGTGAGTGGTGGTGATTGTGGTGAGTGGTGGTGATGGTTGGTGGTGATTGTGGTGAGTGGTGGTGATGGTTGGTGGTGATTGTGGTGAATGGTGGTGATGGTTGGTGGTGATTGTGGTGAATGGTGGTGATGGTTGGTGGTGATTGTGGTGAGTGGTGGTGATGGTTGGTGGTGATTGTGGTGAGTGGTGGTGATGGTTGGTGGTGATTGTGGTGAGTGGTGGTGATGGTTGTTGGTGATTGGAGGAGGGAGGAGGAAGAGGAAAAGGAGGAGAAGGGTAAAGAAGAGGAGGAGACGAAGACGACAGATATTACTACTACCCATACTGTTACCACTGCTACTACTACTGCTACTACTACTACTACCACTACCACCGCTGCTACCTCTACTACTACCACTACAACTACTACTACGACTACAGCTACTACTATTAATACTACCACTACAGCATCAACAACTACTACTACCACTACAATTACTACTACTACCACTGCAATTACTACTACTACTATTACTACCACTACAATTACTACTACTACTACAACAACAACTACTACTACCACTACAACTACTACTAATACTACAACAACTACTATAGCTACCACTACAACTACTACTTTCACTACAACTACTACTACTACCAACACTGCAACTACTAATACTACCACTACAACTACTACTACTACCACTACTACAACTACTACTACTACCACTACTACAACTACTACTACTACCACTACTACTACCACTACTACTACAACTACTATTAATACCACTTCTACTAACACTTCAACTACTATTACTACCACTACTACTACTTATACTACCACAACAACTACTATTACTACCACTTCTACTACCACTTCAACTACTATTACTACCACTATTACTACTTCTACTACCACTTCAACTACTATTACTACCACTACTACTACTTCTACTACCACTACAACTACTATTACTACCACTACAACTACTATTACTACCACTACTACTACTTCTACTACCACTACAACTACTATTACTACCACTACTACTACTTCTACTACCACTACAACTACTACTACTAATACTACTACAACAACAACACACACCGCCTTTCCTCTGAGGTGCCGGCATCCCCATGTCCCGCTGTCGACCACAAAGTAATTATCTTATGCTTTGTTCAGCAAGAAAGACCCATTGTCTCCTTCCTTTCTTTTCTTTGAGTGCCACTCTATATTTGAATGACATTAAATAATAATCACTACTATAAGGATTCATATTTTACTTCATCATTATCTGAATTATTTTGGTTCATGTCATTTTTGGTCTCGTCTTGTCATCATCTCATTATCCTTGATGTTTTTTGACATGTTAAATGTAAATGAATTTGCAGCTTCACACTATGGAATCATATTTTATCCTTCAATACAGTTGCTAAAGTCACCAGAAATCAAGTTTCTTGCTCCAGCTATACCTGTTGCTGCTGCTGCCCTCCCTAGGGTTGTTATTATACTGGGCATATTTTATTGCATCATTGCCAGGCTCTTTGCTACTTGGTGGTGGGTTGTATATTGCCACGGCATTTTTTCTGCATGTATGTAGATGTTGTCATGCGTATATATGTGTGATAATAGCTATGTTGTGCTTGTGTTTTGAGTAAGGGTATGTTCTTATCAATATGTTTTCAGCATATTATATTCTCGCAAGGAAAGTGTTCCAGCTCCTGGACCTGCTTCTTAATATGTCACTTACTTGCGTAGTTGGTTCGTAGTTTCTTCCGCCTTACCATATCTAATTTGGAGTTCAGTTTCCATTTATTTTCCCATGCTCTGGTTTCTCTTATATAAAATAAAAACTTTTCCTTGTCCATCTTCTCAGAGCCAATGTATATATAATGTATATATTGTATGTTTTTATTACATTTTCTAGATTCTTTTCTCCTCAGTTACATGAGATTACTTTCTTTTTTCTTCCTTCATATCTTGTTTCCCTCAATACCAACTCCAGTCAGGCCCAAACTTTTGGGCTTTCTGGAGCTTCTCCATGTGCTTGGTAAGCTGTGGGTTCCAAACTGAATTTCCTTACTTGATGGTTGAAGACTTCAAAGACTTCCTCTTAAGATTCCTGAAAGAGTTCTCACGTTAGTAAGCCATGTGTAATAAATATTGATATGCTTCTCTGGAGTGATGTTAGATGTGGTATCCACACAAGTCGTTTTCATTGTCTGATGCATGAATGTGCTTCCATCTAACTTGTTATTAGTTGCTGGTCGAATTTCCCCCGTCTCCTGTTCTCATGGATGTGAACTTGTTGGCGTTGAAATCTTACTCCTGTTTACTGGACCATTCCTGTTATTTATCTAAGCCTTTTCTTAGTTCCTTATCTTTCTCATATGGTCTTATCATTTGATATGCATTTGGACTCAGGCAAATAAGAGTAAGTCTTTGGTTCTCCTCCAAAAAATGTACATAGCCTCAAACAAAGATAAATTAAGGTTGAATGTCCCTTACATACGTCTGGACAGGGACAAGCAAGTAGATACTACGAACAACACTTCAAAAGGTGAAGGGTCCTGCTTTCGTTATACAGAGAGCGGCGCGCATGTTTTATTCACGATGATTTAAATACTGACTCTGAGGAATATTGTAGGTAAAGAATGACTACCATGTTGTGGCAGAGGGTAATATGTCAAGTGTCAGTACATGAATTACAAACACACTACTTGCATTTATATTAAAGTGGATGTACACACACACACACACAGGAGGAGAGTGATGGAGCACATAGTACGGAATAAGCTTATAAACGAAAACCAGCACGGATTCAGGGAAGGAACATCCTGTCACAAACCTACTGGAGTTTTATGACAAAGTAACGGAAGTAAGACACGAGAGAGAGGGGTGGGTAGATTGCATTTTCTTGAACTGCAAGAAGGCCTTCGACACAGTTCCTCACAAGAGGTTAGTGAAAAAAATGAAGGACCAGGTACGCATAATATGAAGGGCACTGCAATGGATCAGGGAATACCTGACTTGGAGGCAACAACGAGTCATAATACAAGACGAGGTGTCAGAGTGGGAGTATGTGACGAGCGGGGTTCCAGAGGGGTCAGTTCAAGGACCAGTGCTGTTTTTGGAATATGTATATGACATGACGGAGGGGATAGACCCAAAAGTGTCCCTGTTTGCAGATGATGTGAAGTTAATGAGGAGTATTAAATTAGATGAGGATCAGGCAGGACTACAAAGAGACCTGGACAGGGTGCAAGTTTGGTCCAGCAACTGGCTCCTTGAATTTAACCCCGCCAAATGCAATCATGAAGACCGGGGAAGGGCAAAGAAGACCGCAGACAGAGTACAGGCTAGGTGGCCAAAAACTGCAAACCTCACTCAAGAAAAAAGATCTTGGGGTGATTATAATACCGAGCACATCTCATGAGGCACACATCAACCAGATAACTGCTGCAGGATATAGGCACCTGGCAAACCTGAGAATAGCGTTCCAATACCTCAGTAAGGAATCGTTCAAGACTTTGTTCACCCTGTACGTCAGGCCCATACTAGAGTATGCAGCACCAGTTTGGAACCGACACCTGGTCAAACACGTCAAGAAATTTGAGAAAGTGCAAAGGTTTGAAACAAGAGTAGTTCCAGATCTAAGGGATATGCCCTATGAAGAAAGGTTAAGGAAAATCGGCCTGACGACACTAGAGAACAGGAGGGTTAGAGGAGACATAATAACGACACAAAATACTGCGAGAAATTGACAAGGTTTACAGAGACAGGATGTTCCAGAGATGCGACACAGAAACAAGGGGTCACAATTGGAAGTTGAGGACTCAGATGAGTCAAAGAGATGTTTGTAAGTATTTCTCTATTCATATAGCTGTCAGGAAGTGGAATAGTCTGGCAAGTGACGTAGTGGAGGCAGGAACCATACGTAGTTTTAAGACGAGGTATGATAAAGCTCATGGGCAGATAGAGATAGGGCCCAGTAGCGATCAGTGAAGAGGCGGGGCCAGGAGCTATGAATTGACCCCTGCAACTACAAATTGGTGAGTACACACACTCCCGGACTCTTTACACAGTGTATGTGAGGCCCGTATTGTAGTATGCACCTGCAATTTGGAACTCTCACCTGGCCAAGCACGTCATTAAACTAGAGAAAGTGCAAAGGTTTGCAACGAGACTAGTCCCGGAGCTAAAGGGCATGTCCTATTAGGAGAGATTAAAGAAAATCGACCTGACGACACTGAAGGACAGGAGGTACAGGGAAAACATGATAACGACAAATAAAATACTGAGAGGAATCGACAAGGTGGACAGAGACAGGATGTTCCAGAGATGGGACACACCATCAAGGGGCCACAGTTGGAAGTTGAAGACTCAGGTGAGTCACAAGGATGTTAGGAAGTATTTCTTCAGCTATAGAGTTATCAGGAAGTGGAATAGTCTGGAAAGGGAGGTAGTGGAGGCATAGCTTTGAAAAGAGGTGTGATAAAGCTCACGCAGCAGAGAGAAAGTGGACTTAGTAGCGACCAGTGAAGAGGAGGTGCCAGAAGCTATGAATCGACTCCTGCAACCACAATTAGGTGAGTACACACACACACACGATGAAGGGATAAATTCAGGGGTGTCCGTCTTTACAGACAACGTGAAGCTAATACGGAAAATTCAAGGGGACGAGGATCAAGTAGGACTACAAAGGGATCTGGAGAGGCTATAAGCCTCGTCCAACAAATGACTTCTGGAGTTTAACCCCACCAAGTGCAAGGTCATGAAGCTTGAGGAAGGTCAAAGAAGACAGCAGACGGAGTAAAAGCTAGGGGGTCAAAGGCTGCAGCCCTCACTCAAGGAAAAGGAACTTGGAGTATCATTCCGAGCACATCTCTTGAGGCGCACATCAACCAAATAACTGCTGCAGCATATGGGCGCCTGCCAAACCTAAGAATAGTGTTCTGACACCTACGTAAGGAGTCATTCAAGACACCATGAACAGAGGGCAGTGCACAAACTCCGGTGTGGACTCCCTCCACACTCTGGTATCGGCAGCCCACACACTCTAGTGTAGGTAGCATACACACTCTGGTGTGGGCGGCCAACACACACTCCGGTGAGGGCAGCCCACATACACTCTGGTGTGAACTGCCCACACACACACTCTGGTGTGGGCTGCTCACACACTCTGGTGTGGGCTGCCCACACACACACTCTGGTGTGGGTTGCCCACACACACACTCTGGTGTGGGCTGCCCACACACACACTCTGGTGTGGGCTGCTCTCACACTCTGGTGTGGGCTGCCCACACACACTCTGGTGTGGGCTGCCCACACACACACTCTGGTGTGGGCTGCCCACACACACACTCTGGTGTGGGCTGCCCACACACACACTCTGGTGTGGGCTGCCCACACACACACTCTGGTGTGGGCTGCCCACACACACACTCTGGTGTGGGTTGCCCACACACACACTCTGGTGTGGGCTGCTCACACACTCTCGTTACATTTTGAAAATTGTATAACTTAAGTCATTAAATTAATTATGGCAACTCCCTGTATAATGCTTCATTCTTATCTTCCAGCTGGTGAAGCAGAGCTGAGGAGTGACCTGTCTGGTCTCCCTGACCAGTGACCTGAGTGTGACCTATCTGGTCTCCCTGACCAGTGACCTGAGTGTGACCTGTCTGGTTTCCCTGACCAGTGACCTGAGTGTGACCTATCTGGTCTCCCTGACCAGTGACCTGTCTTGTCTCCCTGACCAGTGACCTGAGTGTGACCTGTCTGGTCTCACTTACCAGTGACCTGAGTGTGACCTATCTGGTCTCCCTGACCAGTGACCTGAGTGTGACCTGTCTGGTCTCCCTGACCAGTGATCTGAGTGTGACCTGTCTGGTTTCCCTGACCAGTGACATGAGTGTGACCTATCTCGTCTCCCTGACCAGTGACCTGAGTGTGATCTGTCTGGTCTCCCTGACCAGTGACCTGAGTGTGACCTGTCTGGTCTCCTTGACCAGTGACCTGAGTGTGACCTGTCTGGTCTCCCTGACCAGTGACCTGAGTGTGATCTGTCTGGTATCCCTGACCAGTGACCTGAGTGTGACCTGTCTGGTCTCCCTGACCAGTGACCTGAGTGTGACCTGTCTGGTTTCCCTGACCAGTGACCTGAGTGTGACCTATCTGGTCTCCCTGACCAATGACCTGTCTGGTCTCCCTGACCAGTGACCTGAGTGTGACCTATCTGGTCTCCCTGACCAGTGACCTAAGTGTGACCTATCTGGTCTCCCTGACCAGTGACCTGAGTGTGACCTATCTGGTCTCCCTGACCAATGACCTGTCTGGTATCCCTGACCAGTGACCTGAGTGTGACCTGTCTGGTCTCCCTGACCAGTGACCTGAGTGTGACCTGTCTGGTTTCCCTGATCAGTGACCTGAGTGTGACCTATCTGGTCTCCCTGACTAATGACCTGTCTGGTCTCCCTGACCAGTGACCTGAGTGTGACCTATCTGGTCTCCCTGACCAGTGACCTAAGTGTGACCTATCTGGTCTCCCTGACCAGTGACCTGAGTGTGACCTATCTAGTCTCCCTGACCAATGACCTGTCTGGTCTCCCTGAAAAGTGACCTGAGTGTGACCTATCTGGTCTCCCTGACCAGTGACCTAAGTGTGACCTATCTGGTCTCCCTGACCAGTGACCTGAGTGTGACCTGTCTGGTCTCCCTGACCAGTGACCTGAGTCTGACCTGTCTGGTTTTCCTGACCAGTGACCTGAGTGTGACCTATCTGGTCTCCCTCACCAGTAACCTGAGTGTGACCTATCTGGTCTCCCTGACCAATGACCTGTCTGGTGTCCCTGACCAGTGACCTGAGTGTGACCTATCTGGTCTCCCTGACCAGTGACCTAAGTGTGACCTATCTGGTCTCCCTGACCAGTGACCTGAGTGTGACCTGTCTGGTCTTCCTTACCAGTGACCTGAGTCTGACCTGTCTGGTTTTCCTGACCAGTGACCTGAGTGTGACCTATCTGGTCTCCCTCACCAGTAACCTGAGTGTGATCTCTCTGGTCTCCCTGACCAGTGGCCTGAGTGTGACCTATCTGGTCTCCCTGACCAATGACCTGAATGTGACCTGTCTGGTCTCCCTGACCAGTTGCTTGAGTGTGACCTGTCTGGTCTCCATGACCAGTGACTTAAGTGTGACCTGTCTGGTCTCCATGACGAGTGACTTGAACATAAGAACATAAGAAAGGAGGAACACTACAACAGGCCTGTTGACCCATACTAGGCAAGTCCTTCACAATCCATCCCACTAACAGAATATTTGCTCAACCCAATTTTCAATGCTACCCAAGAAATAAGCTTTGATAATTCTATTTACTCATGTGCAAGTCCCACTCAAATCCAACCCCTCTCACTCATGAATTTATCAACCTAAATTTGAAACTACTCAAGGTCCTAGCTTCAATAACCCTACTAGGCTGTAGATGAATGGTTCAGAGAACCGACAAGTTATAAATTAGTCACATATGCAACACTTGGGTATCTTTATTGAGGAAACGTTTCGCCACACAGTGGCTTCATCAGTCCAATACAAAGTAGAAAGGTGTAAGGAGAGGAGGAGTTTGAGGTAATCAGTCCCTCGGCCTGGAGTCGATGTGTTCAGTCCATCAATCTTGAAGCAAGTACAGCATAGGGTTATTGTTGTTGTAGGTTCGCCGGTACATCCGGCCCGGGTCTTCTCCAAATGGTGACCCGGCATACAGCATAGGGCAAATAGAAGTTGCTTATATACTGTAGACAGGTGAGACGAAGCAGGAGGAGGCGGGGTCATAGTGGTACCATCCACTAGTCGAAGTAGGTCTTCGTCCTAAGGTTGAACAAGTGTAGAAGAATCCGTTTGTATCAAGATCTCAAGATGTTGCTGTGTCAGACAGGATGTAGATGAATGGTTCAAAGAACCTGTCTACAGTATATAAGTAACTTCTATTTGCCCTATGCTGTACTTGCTTCAAGATTGATGGACTGAACACATCGACTCCAGGCCGAGGGACTGATTACCTCAAACTCCTCCTCTCCTTACACCTTTCTACTTTGTATTGGACTGATTAATCCACTGTGTGGCGAAACGTTTTCCTCAATAAAGATACCCAAGTGTTGCATATGTGTCTAATTTAACAAAATGTCGGTTCTCTGAACCATTCATCTACATCCTGTCTGACACAGCAACATCTTGAGATATTGATACAAACGGATTCTTCAACATTTGTCCAACCTTAGGACGAAGACCTACTTCGACTAGTGGATGGTACCACTATGACCCCGCCTCCTCCTGCTTCGTCTCACCTGTCTACAGTATATAAGCAACTTCTATTTGCCCTATGCTGTACTTGCTTCAAGATTGATGGATTGAATACATCGACTCCAGGCCGAGGGACTGATTACCTCAAACTCCTCCTCTCCTTTCAACTTTCTACTTTGTATTGGACTGATGAAGCTACTGTGTGGCGAAACGTTTTTCTCAATAAAGATACCCAAGTGTTGCATATGTGTCTAATTTAACAACATCACTTTATGCATCTAGTTATTGTTGTTGCTATTAACCATCTTAGTTGAGGCCAGCTGAAAGTAACATTACTGAATTATGTAAACTGCGTGTGTTGCAGCGAATAGGCTAGAATTCTGGGAGGATATTAGCGGCGGCTTGTATTATTAAGTCAGTATATTCATGGGTAAAAGCGAAGCCTTTTCACGATATCTCGTTTGCATATCTGCGCACTTGCACAGTCTGGGATCCAGTAAGTATTGATCCTAGCCTCAGTAATATTGGTTATTGCTGCAGGCCTTGATGATTACTCTCCACATGTAGGGTGAGCTGCTCCTTGGATTATATTCTCATGCTAAGATACTGGATGTGGTGTTGTAATGGTGGTCTCTAAAGTGGTGATACTGAACTAAGTTAATGCTCTGTTCCACGGTGATTCTCTTGCTAAATGTTTCATTCCACTGTGGTTATGTCTACCCTGGTTTGGTATACTACGGTACTAGTATACTTAGCGTGTAAATGGCTTGCTTCAAGATATTATTTGTACTAATAACTGTGTTAATGCCCAGTATGTCAGAGTAATTACCAAAATTCACTTAATTCTCTTATGTTCAGACTATTTACCCATTTTCCTGTAAAGCAGAGAAGCAGAATAAGATTTATGGAACCCTTATTAAGGAGTGATTGTTCAGTCTTATATTTATGAAGAATATTTTAATAGCTTGCTTTACATCATTCCTTAACTCCTAGAACTGATGATACAGAAGAATGCTTCACGATACACTGGGGTTTATTGCATCTTCTAAGAAGATACAAGTGTTTAATTTTTTTTTTTGTGCTGAAATTGATGGTTGGTGGGCGACTTATGACTCGTTAACTCCCTTGTACACCTGGTTACTGACTCGTGCCACACAGGGACAGAGAGAAGGTGGCACTGTTTTAACAAGTGAACATTGTATAGCATATCATTATATAGGAAGTGATCAATGTTGATCATTGTACAGCAAGTGATTATTGTACAGAAAGTAATCATTGTTGATCACTGTACATCAAGTGATCATTGTACAGAAAGTGATCATTGATGAATCTGGTTATTGACCTCTTAATTATCGTTTCCACTTTTTCATGCGGAATCGCTAATCCCGTAAGGAGAATCCAGCGCCTGGAGAACTGGATGCATGCAGTCTTGATCCAAGGAACGGGAAGGCAGTTCCAGTCCTTTAGACCAAGAGCCCTTCACCAGTATCAAGGCAACCACCTCCCTCCACCTTGAAGAGAATGACAAGGAATTCAACCAACAGAAAGATCGTCTTACATTCTGTGGTTGTAGTGGAGGGTTGAAAGTTTCCACTGGTCCAGAGAATCGTGGGAGATGCAAGTCTTATTCTTTCTCCATATTTTCAAGCGCTTGTGTAATATAAAATTCGATTATGGAAGTGTACAACAGAAAGTTGCCTCGTTGAAAGTGGAATTCTAAGATCCCTGTGCAATCTCCTTATACATTGCTTCCTGTGCCTTTGTCTTCCAAGTAGTCATGTATAGGTAGGGATTAGGAAATAGATACTTGCTCAATATTTGGCCATTTTATCTGAAGACGTTTCGCTAATAAGTGGCTAAATCAATTCAATACAGAGATGATATTCGAAGACAGTAGAGGACGAGGTAGTCAGTCCCACAGCCTTTCAGAACTATACACAGAAGACAGAGGAAGATGAGGAAATCAGTCACTCATCCTGATGTTCAGTACCTTAGTCTTGATTCATTAAGACTAATGTATTGCTCAACCTTGGCTTCTGAGCTCCGGGACTGATTACCACATCTCCTTCTGCCGTCGAATGTCGTTGTATTGAACTGATAAAGCCAATTTTGGCTAAACATCTGCAAATAAAGACACCCAGGTGTTGTACATGTGTGTAATTCCTGATCTTGTCGACATTGTATACCATTATTGCAATACACCAAGTTATCGTGTATAGTAAGTGATCAAGAATATGACTGGTACTACGGACTGTGAGCAACGCAGAGTCCCGATCATAATAGTACTCTCACCTGGCATTACTGTGCTGCTGCTCTCCCAGTCTGTACTTACACTCAGAGTCAACTCTTGAGGATGTCAGGAGAACATTTTTACTGCTCGTCAGTGGCATAATGCTAATTCACGGAGCAATTATACTAGATCTTGCTTACCACCTTACTGCAGCAGTGGACGGAAGGGCAGGGTGAGGGTGGTGAAGGGGGCAAGATGAGAGAGGGAAGGAGAGGGGAGGAGTGAGGTAAATAGAGTGAGAGGCAGGGTAAAAGAGGCAAGGTGAGGGACAAAAAGAGGAAGGCGAGTTGAAAGGCAGGGTGAGAGAGATGTGGTGAGGGACAGGATGAGGAAGGGAAGGTGAGGTGAGGAACAGGGTGAGAGAGGTGAGTCGAGGTGACAGACAGGGTGAGGAAGGCAAGATGAGGGGCAGAACGAGCGAGGTGAGGTGAGGCACAGGGTGAGGTGATGGGTAGGGGAGGAAGGAAACATGAGAGGAAAGGTGAGGTAGTGAGATGCAGAGTGAGGGAGGTGAAGTGATGAGCAAGGTGAGGTAGGAAGGAGAGGTAGGCGATGTGAGGGGCAGAGTGAGGGGAAAAGGGTGAGGAGGGAGGCATTGAGAGAACAAGGTGAGGTGAGTGAGACAAATGACATGTCAGGAATGGGTAAACTACGCTATGGGTAAGCTAGTTGAAAGAGAAAGAACAAAAATGAGTAGGCTCACTGGCAGCAGCTCATATATACAAACATAATTCAGTATGCGTCAACAAGCACATCACATACACATACACATGCAAATAAAATAGATACGATACAAATAGACGGACCTCCACTTTAAGGAAGTTATTAGTAGGATATACAGTAAAACAACCAATAAAATCAATCAAGAAAACCTGTGTAGTCTGTGTAGTCGTGCAACTTCTGTGGTAAATGGAGCCACGCCCCTTGTGCAGGTATTCAGGAATCAACTACAAGAGTTATTAAACCAGGAAAGTGTTTTTGGGTATGCCCCAGTGAGACCGAACTGTGGAATAACATCACATTGATATTAAAAGATGACAACATCAAACCAGCCTACATAAAAAAACATGACGGCATTCTATAACAGTTGGGAAAATAACAAAACTGGGCCAGATGGTGCTATCGCCTCTGGTACAATTGCTGCCTGGGTAGACAGTAACTGTAAGATTGGAGAAATAAATGATGGTGGCCTGAAGGGGGACAGCTCTAGTGGGGAAACAGGTGTAGACAAGGATATACAAAAATCAATGTTACAAACTAGCAATACCACGGTAGATAGTAAACAAGGGGATGCCCCTAGAAATATTGAAGATAAATTACAAGAAACAACTGATGAAGGCTACATTGTTAGCACTAATGCTGAAAATAGAAATGATACAGGAAAACACGCACCAGTAGGGAATACAATGGGAAACACAGTCACAAAAAACCAAGGCAAACAGAAACCAGTCCTATGCAAATATTATGCACTTGGTATCTGCAGGCATGGAATATCTGGGAAAACAGATGGGACATGCAACTTTGACCATCCCAGAAAATGCCGTGCCCATATGACAACAGGAAAATGCAACCTCCCTTTCTGTAAGATTTTCCACCCTGAAATGTGTCACTCATCAGTTCAGGAAAGACAGTGCTATAACCTATATTGCCAGGCACACCACCTAAAGGGTACAAGACGACACAGAACATCCAGACCATGGGAAAACCTGGGTAGCCAAAGTCACTCCAGAGAGAGAGGTTTTTTAGCGCCAGGAAGAAAAAAAACCCGGCAGGAAATGACAGAAATCGTACACCAACTGCAATCATTTCTGGAGTAGAATCACAGTCAATGGCCTCCACTCCAGAACAACAGATATCAGTGCCAGGAAAAAAAGACCCCCCCCCCATACCACCAATCCGACGACATTCATCTTTGCAAATATACAGGGTCTAAAGCCAGCGACGAACAACAAAATACCAGAGTTTGCGGCTTTCACAGAGACCCACATAAAAGATCACTTGGACAATGAAATATGGATCCCGGGCTACAACCTATACAGATGTGAAAGAGTGAACAGGCAAAAGGGAGGAGTTGGCCTGTATATCACAGTCACTTATATGCTCAGAACTACTAAATGCCTCAAATGATGTCGTTGAAGTTTTAGCAGTAAAGATCAAGAATCACAACCTGGTCATCGTGGTTGTATACAAGCCTCCGGATGCAACGTCCCAACAATTCCAGGAACAGCTTCTGAAAATTGACAACTGTCTGGAAAACCTTCCAGCTCCTGCCCTCAACATTTTGCTCCTGGGGGACTTCAACCTAAGGCACCTAAAATGGAGGAATATTGCAAATAATGTTGTAGCAGAGATAACACCAGGAGGCAGCTCAGATGAAAACTCGCACACACATGAGCTTTTAAATTTCTGCACCAAAATCACCTTAACCCTTTACCAGGCCACGCATCAAATTTGAGACACTGCAACATTTGCAACCTATATTCTGATAATATAAGCAATTCTAAGACATATTTATTTGTGTTCATTTGTCAAGTTTATTTATTTTAGGCGCCTCTAAAATACCCTCTATGGCAGAATCAAATATGAGGCACACCTGGCCTGGTAAAGGGTTAAACCAGCAAATAATATAGGCTACAAGATTGGAGAATACGCTGGACCTCATCTTTACTAACAATGATGATCTGATACGAAATGTCATCATATCAAAAACAATATACTCAGATCACAATATAATAGAGGTCCAGACATGTATGCGGGGAGCTCTAGACCGACAAAATATGATCAGTCGCGATGGAGCCTTCACCAAATTCAACTTCAATAACAAAAAACATAAGGTGGGACCAAGTAAACCAAGTCCTAAATGATATAAACTGGGAAGATAGCCTAAGCATCACATATCCTAACCTATGTCTAGAACAAATTAGCTCTGTGGCACTTGAGGTTTGCTCAAAGCAAATTTCCTTAAGGAAAAGGAGGAGAAGATGTAAACTAGAAAGAGAAAGGCGCTCCCTATTTAGGCGAAGGCAAAGAATAACAGAGCGGCTACAAGAGGCCAATATATCTGAAATACGTAGGAATACATTGGTCAGAGAAATAGCTAACATCGAACTATAACTAAAGGAATCTTACAGGAATCAAGAAATGCGGGAAGAACTAAAAGCCATAAATGAAATTGAAAGAAACCCAAAGTATTTCTTTTCTTATGCCAAATCAAAGTCGAGAACAACATCCAGTATTGGGCCCCTACTTAAACGGGATGGGTCCTACAATGATGACAGCAAGGAAATGAGTGAGTTACTAAAGTCCCAGTATGACTCAGTTTTTAGTGAGCCGCTAACGAGACTGAAAATCGAAGACCTAAATTAATTTTTTATGAGTGCCACGGAACTTGATAGACGCAAACGTATCTGACATTATCCTGACGCCAAATGACTTCGAAAAGGCGATAAATGACATTCCCATGCACTCCGCCCCAGGCCCAGACTCATGGAACTCCGTGTTCATCAAGAACTGCAAGAAGCCTCTATCACGTGCTATTAACATCCTATGGAGAGGGAACATGGACACTGGGGTCGTCCCGCAGTTACTAAAAACAACAGACATAGCCCCACTCCACAAAGGGGGCAGTAAAGCATTGGCAAAGAACTACAGACTAATAGCGCTAACATCCCATATCATAAAAATCTTTGAAAGGGTTCTAAGAAGCAAGATCGCCACTTATCTAGATACCCATCAATTACACAACCCAGGGCAGCACGGGTTTAGAGCAGGTCGCTCCTTTCTGTCCCAACTACTCGACCACTACGACAAGGTTCTGGATGCTCTAGAAGACAAACAGAATGCAGATGTTATATACACAGACTTTACAAAAGCCTTTGACAAGTGTGACCATGATGTGATAGCACACAAAATGCGTGATAAAGGAATAACAGGAAAAGTTGGCAGATGGATCTATAATTTCCTAACGAATAGAACACAAAGAGTAGTAGTCAACAGAGTAAAGTCTGAGGCGGCTACGGTGAAAAGGCACAGTACTCGCTCCCATCTTGTTCCTCATCCTCATATCGGACATAGACAGGGATATAAACCACAGTGCCGTGTCTTCCTTTGCAGATGACACCCGAATCTGCATGACAATGTCCACCATTAAATACACCGCAAGACTCCAAGCAGACATCAACCAAATCTTTAAATGGGCTGCAGAAAACAATATGAAGTTCAATGATGAGAAATTTAAATTACTCCGATATGGAAAACGTGAGGAAATTAAAATTTCATCGGAGTATAAAACAAATTCCAACCACACAGTAAAGCGAAAAACTAATGTCAAAGACCTGGGAGTGATCATGTCAGAGGATCTCACCTTCAAGGATTATAACACTGTAGCAATCGCATCTGCTAGAAAAATGACAGGATGGATAATGAAAATCTTCAAAACCAGGGATGCCAAGCCCATGTTGACACTTTTCAGGTCCCTTGTTCTATCTAGGCTGGAATATTGCTGCACACTAACTGCACCTTTCAGGGCAGGTGAAATTGATGACCTAGAAAATTAGCAGAGAACCTTCACGGCACGCATAACTGCGATAAACCACCTCAATTACTGGGAACGCTTGAAGTTCTAAACCTGTGCTCCCTAGAACGCAGGCGGGAGAGATACATTATTATATACACTTGGAAAATCCTAGAGGGATTAGTACCAAACTTGCACACGAGAGTCACTCCCTACGAAAGCAAAAGACTCGGCAGACGATGCAACATCCCCCCAATGAAAAGCAGGGGTGCCACTAGCACGTTGAGAGACAACACAATAAGTGTCAGGGGCGCAAGACTGTTCAACTGCCTCCCAGCATATATAAGGGGGATTACCAATAGACACCTAGCTGTCTTCAAGCAGGCACTGGACAGGCACCTAAAGTCGGTACCTGATCAGCCAGGCTGTGGTTCGTACGTCGGACTGCGTGCGGCCAGCAGTAACAGCCTTGTTGATCAGGCTCTGATCCACCAAGATGCCTGGTCACAGACCGGGCCGCGGGGGCGTTGACCCCCGGAACTCTCTCAAGGTAAACTCCAGGTAAAGCTCTTTGACACTGTATTAGCAGACATTTTTGTCTAAAAAAAAATCATGAGGTCTGCTTATTCCGCTGCTAAAAAACAATGAAAAGCTTTGAAACTTGATTGGACTTTAATCAGCTAACATGAGCCTTCCCAAACGATGTGATGCCATGCCTCTAGTTACTTTGAAGGCCACTCTTTATTTTATATGTATATTATTATATATGTTATTTAATATTATATTGCAATACTTATTTTCGTTAATAGCTAAAAAGAAAATATCATGTTCTAAAACGAAAAAATCATTATCTGTTTTATATTTAGGTTACTGAGTAGGGAGGACGTACGTGTCATTCTCTGTTTGTGTGCCGGCAGTGTCAGAGATGCGTCTGGTTGTCGCACTACTGCTTCACTTTGTGTGGTAGTTTGCCAGTTGTGTCAAGCTAATCAACGCACGTTACCTGCAGCCATGATTATCTCTTGCTTCTGAGCCTCGAGCGAGACGCGCTCTCTTGCACACTAGGCTCGGAAGAAGCTCTCGCTCAACACCTCCTGCTCTTCGCTGCTCACCTTTGGTTTTGTGATGTAAACTCAGTTTTAGTAGAGTAAGTTCTTGTTGGTGAGCCGAGACATCTTGTTCTCTGTGGAACTATGATCCCAGACATTTATCTAGAAACAATAATTTTTGACATATTTTGGTCGTATGTTGTGAGACACTCGAAATGATTCAGGTCCAGAGTCTGACTCTAGATCTAAATGTCTCAGACTGGTATTTGTGCAGCACTGTCGTTGTCGGGATTTGCAAGGATAAACTGTTATTTCCATTTAGGTTAGATCAACTTTTTTGTATGTTTCTAGCCCGCTGCTATGTTGCTTATTGCTACTAAATGCTTGCCATTATTGTTTGGTGATCTGGTCGTTCCACTATTAAAACAAGTTGTGTTTTATCCTTTCTTATGGTAGAAGTTAGATCATATAAGACTTGTTTGATTTGTCAGTCTTAATCTATGTTGAATTTACTGCTTTATATTGTATTTTTAAACTGATGGCATAGTTAATATTTGATATATGAGCAGATAAAGGATTTATGTAACTTTCTACATTGAGATTTATGTAATTTACATTATCTACAAATATTCGATTTATTTGATTGTAAATATTTACTCTAGATATCCTTTTATAATATTAAAGTTCCCAAACTTTACGTTAGTAAGTTTCTATTCTCTTTTCTTTAACCGCATTAATTTGAAAATGTGTATAACAGTGCAAAAAAGACATCTACTGTGTCGAAAAAATTAAATTCCCGCGTGTTACAAGCCAGACACAGACTAGATGCCAGGAAGGTTCCCGCGTGTTACAAGGCAGACACAGACTAGATGCCAGGAAGGTTCCCGCGTGTTACAAGGCAGACACAGACTAGATGCCAGGAAGGTTCTCGCGTGTTACAAGGCAGACACAGACTAGATGCCAGGAAGGTACCACAAGGCAGACTTTCCTTTGTTCTCTGGTAGGGTAATTTTATTAACAATAATCTGCAAAGGAACTCCTATTTTCAATTGCGGGTTATTTGTGTATTGTTTAGAAGTTCTGCAAATTGCAAACAAATTATTTTAAACATCAACTCTACTAGCACCGATACCATGTGTGTGTATTCACCTAATTGTGGTTGCAGGGGCCGATTCACAGCTCCTGGCCCCTTCTCTTTGCTGGTCGCTACTAGGTCCACTCTCTCCCTGCTCCATGAGCTTTATCGCATCTCTTCTTAAAGGTATATATGGATTATGCCTACACTACATCACTCACCAGATAGATCCACTTCCCGACAACTCCATTGCTGAAGAAATACTTCCTAATATCCCTGTGACTTATCTGAGTTTCCAACTTTCATTTGTGTCCCCTTGTTGCTGCGTCTCATCTCTGAAACATTCTGGCCCCATCCACCCTGTCAATTCCTCTCAGTATTTTATGTCATTATCACGTCGTCCCCATCTCTCCTGTCCTCCAGTGTCGTCAGGTTGATTTCCCCTAACCTCTCCTCGTAGGACATGCCCCTTAGCTCCGGGACTATTTTTACTGCAAGCCTTTGCACTTTCTCAAATATCTTGACGTGCTTGACCAGGTGTGGATTCCATACTGGTGCTGCATACTCCAATATGGACCTGACATACACGGTGTATAGAGTCTTGAATGATTCCTTACCGAGGTGTCAGAACCCTATTCTTAGGTTTACCAGGCGCCCCTATGCTGCAGCAGTTATTTAGTTGTGTGCCTCAGGAGATATGCTCGGTATTATACTCACACCAAAATCCTTTTCCTTGATTGAGGTTTGCAGTCTTCGGCCCCCTGCGGTCTTCTTTCACCTTCTCCAATCTTCATGAATTTTTATTTGGTCGGGTTAAACTCCAAGAGCCAGCTGTTGGACCAGGCTTGCAGCCTGTCCAGATTCATTTGTAATCCCACCTGATCCTCATCCACTTGAATTCTCCGCATTAGCTTAACATCGTCTGCAAACAGGCACATCTCTGAATCTATCCCTTCCATCATGTCATTCACATATACCCGAAACAGCATCGGCCCTAGAACTGACCCTTGCAGAACTCCGCTCGTCATAGGTGCCCACTCTGACACCTCGCTAGTTGTTTCCTTCCTGTTGGGTATTCCCTGATTCTTTGCAATGCCTTTTCTGTTATTCATGCCTGCTCCTCCAACTTTTTCACTAATCTCTTTTGCAGAACTGTGTCAAAAGCCTTCTTACAGTCCAAGAAAATGCAGTATACCTATCTCTCTCTCTCCTCTCTTACTTCTGTCACCTTGCCCTAAAACTCCAGTAGGTTTATAACGTAGGATTTTCTCTCCCTGAAACCTTGCTTCTTATCGTGTATAATTTCATTCCTTTCTAGGTGTTCCACCAGTCTTTTCCTGATAAGCTCGTCCATGACTTTGCATACTATACAAAGTCATGGTCTGTAGTTTAATGCCACCTGCCTGTCTCCTTTGCTAAAGCTGGGACTGCATTTGCCAACTCTCAAGCTTCAGGTAGTTACCCTGTTTCGATAGATGCATTGAAGATTGTTGTTAATGGTACACACAGCGCCACTGCTCCCTCTCTCAGGACCCACGGAGAAATGTTGTCTGGTCCCACTGCCTTTGTATCTAGCTCACGTAGCAGCCTCTTCACCTCCTCTGTTGTATGTAGTGTGTCAAGCACTTGTTGGTGTATCTTTCCATCTTGATTTGCCGGACTCTTTTCTGTCTGACTGAAAAACACTTCCTTAAATCTCGTGTTGAGTTCTTCACATACTTCTTTGTCGTTATTTGTGATCTCATCTCCTTCCTTCCTCAGTCTGATTACCTGATCATTGACTGTTGTTTTCCTCCTGATGTACAACAGCTTTGGGTCAGATTTGGCTTTCGATGCTATATCATTCTCGTATTGCCGCTAGGCCTCCCTCCCTATCCATGCTTATTTATTTCTGGCTCTTCGGCTAATCTCCTTATTTTCTTGGGTCCTTTGTCTTCTGTACTTTTTTCATTCTCTAGCACACTTAGTTTTGGCCTCTCTACACCTCTGGGTGAGCCAAGGGATCGTTTTGGTCTTCTTATTGTTTCTGTTGCCCTTGGGTACAATCCTCTCGTCTGCCTCCTTGCATTTTGTGGTAATGTATTCCATCATTTCATTTCCTGTTTTTTTCCACCAGTTCTCTTTCCCACTGTACCTCATGCAGGAGATTCCACATCCTCTCTTTTGTAGTTTGGTTTCTCCCGTTCTACTCGTGCTGCTTCACTCGCTACTTTTAACTCTACAATGTATTCAAAGCTCAGGACCACGTGATCACAAGCTCCGAGGGGCCTTTCATATGAGATGTTCTCAATGTCTGAACTACTCAAGGTGAACATTAGGTTCAGCCTTGATGGTTCATCCTTTCTCATCCTTTCTCATCCTCATCCTTCTCTCTCGCTAGTAATGTCCCCTAACATGTTGATGCATGAGGTTTTTCAGTACCACCTCCATCATCTTAACTCTCCATGTTTCTGGTCCCGCATGTGGCTCTAAGTTTCCAGTCAGTCTCCATGTGATTGAAATCACCTACAACTAGTAACCAGCCAAATGGACCCTTCTGGCCACCTCACCTATTGTGTTCACCATTGCTCTGTTGTTCTCATTATATTCATGTCTTGGCCTCCTGCTATTCAGTGGTGGATTGTATATTACTGAAGTGTTCCTATTATGTTGTCCCTTGCCTCCATTCTGTCCATTTTTTCTATTTCCTCAAATATCCACTGGTTTTTGATGAGCAGTGCAACTCCTCCTTCTCTTCTGCTCTCTCTTTCCTCAGGCTCTGATATCCAGATGGAAATATCACATCTGTTATCATCCTCGTGAGCTTCGTTTCCATGAGTGCTATGATGTCTAGGGATGCGTCCATGATTATTTCATGCCACTTCTCACATTTGTTTGCTATTCCTTCTGCGTTGGTGTACCAAACCTTTAGCTTCTTTTCTAATACTTTGGTTTGGGAGGGGGGATGTGGGGGATGGAGAGTGGAAGACCTGGTAGGATACTATGGGGGGTTGTTGTGAAGGTGAAATTTTTGGTGGGGGTAGGGGGTATGGAGTGTGTGTACTCACCTATTTGTGGTTGCAGGGGTCGAGACTCAGCTCCTGGCCCCCGCCTCTTCACTGATCGCTACTAGGTCCTCTCTCTCTCTCTGCTCCATGAGCTTTATCATACCTCGTCTTAAAACTATGTATGGTTCCTGCCTCCACTACATCCCTTGCCAAACTATTCCACTTCCTGACAACTCTATGACTGAAGAAATACTTCCTAACATCCTTTTGACTCATCTGAGTCTTCAACTTCCAATTGTGACCCTTAGTTTCTGTGTCCCATCTCTGGAACATTCTGTCAATGTCCACCTTATCTATTTCTTGCAGTATTTTGTATGTCGTTATCATGTCTCCCCTAACCCTTCTGTCCTCCAGTGTCGTCAGGCCGATTTCCCTTAACCTTTCTTCGTAGGACATTTCCCTTAGCTCTGGAACTAGCCTTGTTGCAAACCTTTTCACTTTCTCTAATTTCTTGACGTGCTTGACCAGTTGTGGGTTCCAAACTGGTGCTGCATACTCTAATATGGGCCTGACGTACACGGTGTACAGTCTTGAACGATTCCTTACTGAGGTATCGGAATGCTATTCTCAGGTTTGCCAGGCGCCCATATGCTGCAGCAGTTATCTGGTTGATGTGTGCTTCCGGAGACGTGCTCGATATTATACTCACCCCAAGATCTTTCTCCTTGAGTGAGGTTTGCAGTCTTTGGCCACCTAGCCTATACTCTGTCTGCGGTCTTCTTTGCCCTACCCGATCTTCATGACTTTGCATTTGGCGGGGTTAAATTCGAGGAGCCAATTGCTGGACCAGGCTTGGAGCCTGTCCAGGTCTCTTTAAAGTCCTGCCTGATCCTCATCTGATTTAATTCTCCTCATTAACTTCACATCATCTGCGAACAGGGACACTTCTGAGTCTATCCCGTCCGTCACGTCAATAACATAAACCAAGAATAGCACTGGTCCTAGTACTGACCCCTGTGGGACCCGCTCGGCACAGGCGCCAACTGTGATACCTCATCACGTACCATGACCCGTTGTTTCCTCCCTGTTAGGTATTCTCTGATCCATTGCAGTGACCTTCCTGTTATACACGCCTGATCCTCTAACTTCTGCACTAATCTCTTGTGAGGTACTGTGTCGAAGGCCTTCCTGCAGTCCAAGAAAATGCAATCAACCCACCCCTCTCTCTCGTGTCTTACTTCTGTTACTTTGTCATAGAACTCCAGAAGGTTTGTGACACAGGATTTACTTTCCATAAATCCGTGCTGGTTGTCGTTTATAATCTTGTGCCGTTCCAGGTGCTCCACCATTCTCCTCCTGATAATCTTCACCACGACTTTGCACATTTTACACGTAAGTGACACTGGTCTATAGTTTAGTGCCTCGTTTCTGTCTCCTTTCTTAAAAATGGGAACTAAATTTGCCTTCTTCCATACCTCAGGTAGCTGCCCAGTTTCAAGAGATGTGTTGAATATTGTGGTTAGTGGCACACACAGCATTTCTGCTCCCTCTCTAAGGACCTACGGGGAGATGTAGTCCGTTCCCATCGCCTTTGAGGTATCAAGGTCACTGAGCAACTTCTTCACCTCCTCCTCAGTTGTGTGTATGTCATCCAACACTTGGTATATTCCTTGTTGGTGTCCCACTCTGTACTGTCTTCCCATAGTCCTTCCTGCCTCCACTGTAAATACCTCCTTAAATCTCGTATTGAGCTCCTCACGAACCTCTTGATCGTTTCTTGTGAGTTTCTCCCCTTCTTTCCTCAGCCTGATCACCTGGTCTTTGACTGTTTTCTTCCTACTAATGTGACTATACAGCAGTTTCGGGTCAGACTTGACTTTCGATGCTATATCATTTTCGTACTGTCGCTGGGCCTCTCTCCTAATCAGTGCATACTCGTTTCTGGCTCTACGACTAATCTCCTTATTTTCCTGGGTAATTTGCCTTCTGTACTTTTACCATTCTTTAGCGCACTTAGTCTTTGCCTCCCTGCACCTTTGGATAAACCAAGGGCTCGTTCTGGACTTCCTATTATTTCTGTTGCCCTTGGGAACAAACCTTTCCTCTGCTTCCTTGCATTTTGTTGTTACGTATTCCATCATTTTGTTTACTGACTTTCCTTCCATGTCTCTGTCCCACTGACCCTCCTGCAGGAAGTTCCACATACCTTTGTAGTCCCCTCGTTTATAGTTTGGCTTATCCCTTTCAACTCCTGTTGCCCTCTCCACTTGTAACTCTACTATGTACTCAAGTTCAGGACCTCAGTGTATGAGCTGCTCAGGGTGAACACGAGGTCCAGCCTTGCTGGTTCGTCCTCTTCTCTCTCTCTGGTAGTGTCCCTGACATGTTGGTGCATAAGGTTTTCCAGTACCACATCCATCATCTTGGCTCTTCATGTTTCTGGACCCCCATGTGTCTCCAGATTCTCCCAATCGATCTCTCTGTGGTTGAAGTCGCCCATAACCAGTAATTTTGCTCTGCTCGAGTGAGCTCTTCTTGCCACCTCAGCCAGTGTGTCCACCATTGCTCTGTTGCTCTCTTCATATTCCTCTCTTGGCCTCCTGCAGTTCTGTGGTGGGTTATACATCACTGCAATGGTTACCTTATGTTCCCCGGACTGAATTGTACCTACTATGTAGTCCCTTTCACTAATCGCGTCCATACCTTCCATTTCCTCAAATCTCCATTGGTTCCTTACAAACAGTGCAACCCCTACTCCCCCTCTACTCCTTCTATCTTTCATCAGGATCTGATATCCTGGTGGGAAGATAGCGTTTGTTATTGCCTCAGTAAGTTTCGTTTCAGTGGCTGCTATGATGTCTGGGGACTTCTCGTTGATTCTTTCATTCCACTCTTCATATTTATTCGTTATTCCGTCCACGTTCGTGTACCAAACCATCAACTTCATTTCTGAAACTGTTGTCCTGGGGGAATATTGGGGTTGAAGGAGTGGGAGCCCTGGTGGGGCCTATGGGGGTTGTGGTGGGGGTGGGGTTTGTGATGGGGGTGGGGCAGAGTGCCCATAGGGGGTTACTGTAGGGGTGGGGGTTGCTGTAGGGGGTTGCTGTAGAGGTGGGGTTTGTGATGTGTGGGGTGGGGACAGAAGGAACGGTGTGTGGGTGTTTGTTTAAATTGTTCAGATTCCTTGGGGTTGTCGTGGATGGTGTCCTTCTACGGGAGTTTCTGGAGGGTGTGTTTGCCCTTCTACCTGGTCTGGGTTCCTCCGCTCTTCTTTGTCATTTCTTCTTGTTCCTCCTTTCGTCTTTGTATCCTCTCTTTCAGTAACATCCTTTCCTCTTGTGTTCTGTCTCGATTGAGGTACACACTCTGGTACTCTCCATTCTCTCTCTGTCGTGCTTTCTCCTGCAGGATCATGGATCGATCTGATTCTGCCTTGAAAATTACTTTGATAGGCCGTTTTCTTCCCCTTGTAAACCACCCAATTCTCCAAACATTTGTCACCTGGGTCATGTCACCTTCACCTATTGCTTTCATGATACCTTCAATCGTTTTTTTCTCCTCCTGTTTTCTTTTATCATGTCTCCCTTTGCATCCTCAGAGATGTTTTAGTTCCTTCCATTGAAGTGTCCCTTCCTTCAGTTCCTTCCCTGGCTGAAGCCCATATGCTCCGTGGTCTGTCCATCCTGCTCATGTGTTCCTGGCCACTGCAGTTGATTGTTGGAGTCTCTGCATATAGCCTAGCTACTTCCTTTATCTTTTCCCGGGCCCCACGTGGGTCTGATACAGCCTTTGCATACATGATAGCTTCTTTGCTCCCCCCAGTTCCCTTGTCTGTGACTGATGCAGAAGTCCATATGTGTGTGTGTGTATTGGTGATAAGGGAGCAGTGTTCCTCACCAGCAGCTGAAGTGTTGCTGGTACTTAGCAACATCAGTAACAACAATATTGCAAATGTATATTCTCTGGATGAGAATGTCTAGCTTCAATCTATTCTTCATCTCTTTCCACTGAATTCACTCGTCTCTCTCTCTCTCTCTCTCTCTCTCTCTCTCTCTCTCTCTCTCTCTCTCTCTCTCTCTCTCTCTCTCTCTCTCACTCTCTCTACCGCCTCGCCCATTCTTTTCCGTTCTCTGTATCCTTTCATTCCTCCTTTCTATTTTCTCCTTACCTTTCTCTACCCTGTCCTTTCTGATCTCCTTCTCCTCTCTGCCCTCCTCTCCTCTCTATGATTCCTTAGCTTCTCTCCATTTGCTCTTCTCCTCTACCCTCTCTCCTTTTTTCCCTTATCCACTCTCTTGCCCTTTTCCCCTCCTCTCACTTCCACTCCCTCTCTTCACTTGTTTTTTTTACACAGGGTTTGACAAGGTTAGGTTAAGGATCCCGTCACACACACACCATCACACACAGGAGCTGCAACCACAAATAGGTGAGTACACCATCACACACACACACACACACACAACCGCACATAAGATACACGACGTTTCGGCCCGACTTGGACCATTACAAGTCGGCCGAAACGCTCATCCTCTATATGCAGGATTGTGGGTATTGTTCCAGTCACGGTATTGTGCCTTTTTTGTTATTTACCACACACACCATCACACACACACACCGTCACACACTCCGTCACACACACACCGTCATACACACACCACCACAACTGCCTCGCCTATTGCAGATTTTCCCAAGGGCTTTTTACATCCCATTAAGTTTCCCTCGTCTTCGTCCTCGTCCACCTCCTCGTCCTCGTCCACCTCCTGTGAATAACACAAGCTATTTACAAGTTAAGGGTTCCTAACTTTATTGACAAGCTAAGAGCTGTTACCTACATCAGCTCAGTTGAAAGTATTTTTATTGTTATGAAACATACAAGTAGGGAACAGGATGAAGTTGGAGCCATCTGTGGGCCAGCATTTTCATTTGATCAACTGACTTTATCTCGTTGACATCATAATGATGTACGAATGTGTTCTAGACTCGAGTCATCCTGGGGATAAATGATCTCAGATAAAGTGATGTTCTGGAGAAGGGTGCAGCCAGCTCCTTATCCCTCTCTCTCTCATCTCTTCTCCTCTCCCAATTCCATCTCTACATTCTCTTTATATGTTATTCTCTTCTGTCTCTGCCTGTCTGTCTGTCTGTCAGTCTCTCTCTCTCTCTCTCTCTCTCTCTCCCTCTTGCACTCCCTTTCTAGACTTCTTTCCCTCGTCTTTCCTCTCAACATTCTCTCCCCCTCTCTTTCTCTCATATCACTTCCACCACTTCCTCTCTCTCTCTCTCTCTCTCTCTCTCTCTCTCTCTCTCTCTCTCTCTCTCTCGCTAATCTCACCATCACGATGCATGTTGCGGTATCGAACATCGTCGTTTAAAGAGAATCAAATGTGTGTCTGAGGAGGCAGAAGCATCAGAGGGAGGAGGAGGAGGAGGAGGAGGAGGAGGTGGACGAGGACGAGGAGGAGGGAAACTTAATGGGATGTGAAAAGCCCTTGGGAAAATCTGCAATAGGCGAGGCAGTTGTGGTGGTGTGTGTATGACGGTGTGTGTTTGTGTGTGATGGTGTACTCACCTATTTGTGGTTGCAGCTCCTGTGTGTGATGGTGTTTGTGACGGTGTGTGACAGTGTGTGTGACGGTTAGTTACCATTTTGTCCTAGGCACATGTCGATTAGACACTAGGCCTGTTGTATGTATGTGTGTGTGTGTGTGTGTGTGTGTGTGTGTGTGTGTGTGTGTGTGTAACGAAACACTTCGAAATGTTTCGGCCCCGCCGGGGTGTGTGGGTGTGTGTAACGGTGTGTGTGTACTCACCTAATTGTACTCACCTAATTGTGGTTGCAGGGGTCGAGACTCAGCTCCTGGCCCCGCCTCTTCGCTGTCTGCTACTGGGTCTCCGCTCTCCCTGCTCCATGAGCTTTATCATACCTTGTCTTAAAACTATGTATGGTTCCTGCCTCCACTATATCTTTCTCTAGACTATTCCACTTCCTGACTACTCTGTGGCTGAAGAAATGCTTCCTAACATCCCTTTGACTCATCTGAGTCTTCAGCTTCCAGTTGTGTCCCCTTGTTTCTGTGTTCCCTCTCTGGAACATCCTGTCCCTGTCTACCTTGTCGATTCCCCGCAGTATTTTGTATGTCGTTATCATGTCTCCTCTGACTCCTCTGACCCTGTGTGATGGTGTGGGTGTGTGTAACGGTGTGTGTGTGATGGTGTGTGTGATGGTGTTTGTGTGTGATGGTGTGTGTGTGATGGTGTGTGTGTGATGGTGTGTGTGACGGTGTGTGTGTGTGACTTTGTGTGTGTGACGGTGTGTGTGTGATGGTGTGTGTGTGATGGTGTGTGTGTGATGGTGTGTGTGTGATGGTGTGTGTGTGATGGTGTGTGTGTGATGGTGTGTTTGTGATGGTGTGTGTGTAATGGTGTGTGGGTGATGGTGTGTGTGTGACGGTGTGTGTGTGTGAAGGTGTGTATTTTGTGGCGTGTGTGTGACGGTGTATGTGTGTGTGAGTGATGGTGTGTGCACTCACCTAATTGTACTCACCTAATTGTGGTTGCAGGGATCGAGATAGCTCCTGGCCCCGCCTCTTCACTGGTCGCTATTAGGTCACTCACTCCCTGCTCTGAGAGCTTTATCATACCTCTTCTTAAAAGTTATGTATGGATCCTGCCTCCATAACCTCACTTTGTGTTTAGTGTGTGTGTTTGTGTTTGTGTGAGTGAGTGTGTTTGTGTAGTGTGTGAGCGTAAATTTTAATGAAATTAAAGGTATTGTGAATATTGTGAAAAGTTATTGAACAGAGTTGGTATGTGAAACATGGTGCAATACGTATGAGCACCTCCGTGACGTCACATCAACTAGGTTTACCTGCTCAATCCTGTTTGGTTGGGCGTGACGTCATGAGTGAGTTGGCAAGTGTTGCCACAAAATATAATCTGAATATTTCTTTTACTATAAATAAGGTTTATTAACAATGTATGACTAATCATATTAATTGAAATATATAATGGAATGATATATATGCTTGTGAAGAAATCCCATGTAATGAATTATTAAAAAATGTTATTCAATGATGACAATGAGTGATAGATCTTATGTCGAATTTAGAAAATGAGTAATTGGCAACTTATATCGAGGATTATAAAAAGGGTTTCCTGAGAGTGTAATCATTTATTGTCTTTCTTCGTAGCATCAAGTAGATTCATCTTGTGAATTTCTCAAGAAGTTGAATATAGGTGTGTAATGGGAGTATTGATGTGTTTTAGGAATGTGAAATGTTGTGGGATATGAGTGAAATCCTTAGTTGTATTGCGAAAACGAGAAAAAATGTGTGAATGTTATAATTAAACAAAAATGAAAAGTGTATGTAGAGTTAAAACAAATTGCGGAAAATTAGTGTTATCCTGGGTTAAGTATCGTTGGATTGTGTAAGTGAGGTGAGGTGAAGGGGGAGAGATATGAAAGGAAGAGTGAAGTGCAGGGGAGGTTCAGGTTAAGGAGTGTGAGGGGTTGGGGCTTATACATGGTAGAATAGTGAATTTGTGACTTAGGAATTTGTTGTGCCTTGTCTTGCCTTGGTGTGTGTGTGTGTGTGTGTGTGTGTGTGTGTGTGTGTGTGTGTGTGTGTGTGTGTGTGTGTGTGATCTTAGATAATGGTAATCATGAAATTTAGTTGGTGAACATAAAAAATGTGTAATGTTACATTGACTTGCATTTTTTGTTGAACTTGAGAAAATGTGTGTGTAATGTTTTCCCAATGTTGTATATGAAATGAGTATTGTACCTTTTTATTCTCTTATCCGAAACGTGGAAAATTGAACCTTTTTTTTTGTTACCTGAAAACATGGAAATTTGTACATCTTTTTTGTTGAAATAAACGTTGAAAAAAATGTGTATTGTTATCCTGTTTTAACTTGTTAGTCTTAGCTCATTTAACTTAAAGAGAGGAAATAATATTACTTGGCGGTCAGTGACGTCATGGATGGTTGCATTTTAGTTCTATTAAGTTATCGATAACTTCCCCTTATTAAGTTAAAAGAATTAAAAATGAATGACGTCACTCCTCTCATGATTTAAGCTGTTTGTTCCCCCATAGGGTGGAATCTTACCATACCCCAGAGGAATTGGAAATCCCTCTAAAATTTGTAAAAATTGGTCCTTAAAGGTTAGGGGGATGAAGAAAATACCATGCCCCATAGGGGGATCTTGCAAAAAATATTCGAAAAAATCGAAAATTCGAAAAAAAATTAAATTTAAAAAAAAATTGAAAATTCGAAAAAAAATAAAATTAAAAAAAAAATTGAAATTTTGAAAAAAAATTAAAATTCGAAAAAAATAAAAATTCTAAAATTATAGAAAATTCGAAAAAAATGAAAAATCTAAAAAAAATTGAAAATTAAAAAAAAAATGAAAATTCGAATAGGGGGGGGAGGGGGCGCCCGGATGGGAGTCGCGGGCGGTGGGCGGGGCTGGAGGGTCATTAGGTGTAAAAAAAATTCACACCTAAATTTCACACCTAGCTGTGACCGCCGCCATTTGGGACCATACAGGGACTTTCTCTACTACTCAAGTCTGGTCGAATGCGGTTCTCACAGTGTTTCATGCTTGTAATTTGCTTTTCTGTACATATCCTAGGTATATTTTATACATACTATTGCTTTCTGTTTGGTGAAGGAAACATAGGTATTTAATCTATGCTGTCTTTTGTTCGTTCCTCGTTTCTAAATTGGTTATTGTGCTACAACCAGGTGAGCAGGCCACTAGACTATATCTGAATTCGTGGTGGTGTGTGGTTTTGTGTGGTGGTGTTTGGTGGTGTGCGATGGAGTGTGGTAGTAGTGATGGCAGGGAAGGGGCAGTAGTGGTAGTGGCAGGGAAGGAGCAGTAGTAGTAGTGGCAGGGAAGGGGAAGTAGTGGTGGTGGCAGGGAAGAGACAGTACTGGTGGTGGCGGCAGGAAAGGGGCAGTAGTAGTGGTGGTGGCAGAGAAGGGGCAGTAGTGGTGGTGGTGGCAGGGAATGGGCAGTAGCGATGGTGGCAGGGAAGGGGCAGTAGTGGTGGTGGCAAGGAAGAGGCAGTAGTGGTAGTGGCAGGGAAGGGGCAGCAGTGGTGGTGGCAGGGAAGGGACAGTAGTGACGGTGGTGGCAGGAAAGGGGCAGTAGTAGTGGTGGTGGCAGAGAAGGGGCAATAGTAGTGGTGGTGGCAGGGAAGGGGCAGTAGTGGTGGTGGTAAGGAAGAGGCAGTAGTGGTGGTGGCAGGGAAAGGGCTGTAGTGGTGGTGGCAGGGAAGGATCAGTAGTGGTGGTGGCAGGGAAAGGGCTGTAGTATTGGTGGCAGGGAAGGGGCAGTAGCGATGGTGGCAGGGAAGGGGCAGTAGTGGTGGTGGCAAGGAAGAGGGAGTAGTGGTAGTGGCAGGGAAGGAGCAGTAGTGGTGGTGGCAGGGAAGGGACAGTACTGACGGTGGTGGCAGGAAAGGGGCAGTAGTAGTGGTGGTGGCAGAGAAGGGGCAGTAGTGGTGATGGTGGCAGGGAAGGGGCAGTAGTGGTGGTGGCAAGGAAGAGGCAGTAGTTGTGGTGGCAGGGAAAGGGCTGTAGTGGTGGTGGCAGGGAAGGGGCAGTAGTGGTAGTGCCAGGGAAAAGGCTGTAGTGGTGGTGGCAGGGAAGGGGCAGTAGTAGTAGAGGCAGTAAAGAGGCAGTAGTGGTGGTGGCAGGAAAGGGGCAGTAGTAGTAGTAGTGGTGACAGGGAAGGGGCGGTAGTGGTGGTAGTGGCAGGGAAGGGGCAGAAGTAGTACTGGCAAGGAAGGGGCAGTAGTGGTAGTGGAATTGAAGGGGCAGTAGTGGTAGTGCTAGGTAAAGGGCAGAAATGGTGATGGCAGTAGAGGCAGTAGTGATAGTTGCAGTAGAGCAGGTAGTGACAGTAGTGGCAGTAGGGCAGGTAGTGACAGTAGTGGCAGTAGGGCAGGTAGTGACAGTAGTGGCGGTAGGGGTAGTAGTGGTGGTGGCAGTAGGGGTAGTAGTGGAGGTGGCAGTAGGGGCAGTAGTGGTGGTGGCAGTAGCGGTAGTAGTGGTGGTGATAGTAGGGGCAGTAGTAGTGGTGGCAGGTAGGACAGTAGTGGCAGTAGGGGTAGTAATGGAGGTGGCAGTAGGGCGGGTAGTGACAGTAGTGGCTGTAGGGGCAGTAATGGTGGTGATATCAGTAGTGGTGGTGGCAGTAGGGCAGGTAGTGACAGTAGTGGCAGTAGTGTTGGTGGAAGTAGGGGTAGTTGTGTTGGTGGCAGTAGGGACAGTAGTGGTGGTGGTAGTAGTGGTGGTGGTGGCAGTAGTGGCAGTAGTAGTGGTGGCAGTAGTAGTGGTGGCAGTAGGCATAATAGTGGTGTTGGCAGTAGAGGCAGTAGTGGTGATTACAGTAGGGGCAGTTGTGGTGGTGGCAGTAATGACAGTAGTGGTTTTGGCAGTAGGGGTAGTAGTGGGGGTGGCAGTAGGGGCATTAGTGATGGTGGCAGTAGGGGTAGTAGTGGTGGTAGAAGTAGGGGTAGTAGTGGTGGTGGCAGTAGGAGCAGTAGCAGTGGTAGCAGCAGTGGCAGTCGTGGTGGTGGCAGTAGGGAGAGTAGTGGTGGTGGCAGTAGTGGTGGTGACAGTAGGGGTAGTAGTGGAGGTGGCAGTAGGGGCAGTAGTGGTGATGTCAGTAGGGGTAGTAGTGGTGGTGGCAGTAGAGGTAGTAGTGGTGGAGGCAGCAGGGGTAGTAGTGGTGGCAGTAGGGGAAGTAGTGTTGGCAGTAGGAGTAGTAGTGTTGGCAGTAGGAGTAGTAGTGGTGGCAGTAGGAGTAGTAGTGGTGGCAGTAGGGGTAGTAGTGGTGGCAGTAGGTGTAGTAGTGGTGGCAGTAGGGGTAGTAGTGGTGGCAGTAGGTGTAGTAGTGGTGGCAGTAGGGTAGTAGTGTGGCAAGGTAGTAGGGTGGCAGTAGGGGTAGTAGTGGTGGCAGTAGAGGTAGTAGTAGTGGTGGCAGTAGGGGTAGTAGTAGTGGTGGCAGTAGGGGTAGTAGTAGTGGTGGCAGTAGGGGTAGTAGTAGTGGTGGCAGTAGGGGCAGTAGCGGTGGTGGCGGCAGTAGTGGTGGCAGTAGTTACAATAGTTGCTGCTGTTTAGAAAGTTTTTAAATTAATTACAAATTGCGATTATTTTTCTGGTACAATTAATGACTAAAAAAAAACAAAGTTTAGATATTAAATATTTCTAAATATTTGTTATTACACTGAACACAGTAAATATTTGTTTCAACATTGTATCCAGCAAGAAAGATGATCACTATGATCCCCTGAGTATAAAACAATGAATAAAAATCATTTTATATTTAGTTCGTACCCACACTTTGGCTTCGATGTTGCTGGGGAGACAGGTTCCAATTCCAGTCCTTTGTGTTGCGGTTATCCCGTATAGACCAGCGATTGCTTGTATCCTGACTGATCAGTGAGCAGTATATCAC
This sequence comes from Cherax destructor, assembly GCA_009830355.1. Classification (NCBI taxonomy): domain Eukaryota; kingdom Metazoa; phylum Arthropoda; class Malacostraca; order Decapoda; family Parastacidae; genus Cherax; species Cherax destructor. The sequence goes on from WNWK01000454.1 coordinate 42,112, forward strand.
TAGCGGACGTAGGTTCGAGGCTCCACCATGCACTGCACTTCATGACAAACACGCATATGGCACTTCACCAAATACAATCTTTCCACATCCGCAATAGGTTTCTCTAAATTTCCCTCCAATATATTAAATAAGTAGCATCAGTATCGCTGATTCCAGGACACACTGGATGTTACTAAGGCTTTGATCCACTACAGAGGTGTGCGTTTCACAGTCCAATTTAGAAGCCAATTGTAATTGGAGAGACAGTAATTGCTGGAGACCAGTGCTTGACAATAACTGCTGGAGACTGGTGCTTGAGAGTAATTGCATCAAAACTAGAGGTGATTTAATGTGCTATCAATTGCTTAACGCTCTGTAGGGTTTACTGACTGCACGGTTCTCTATAAGTGTCACCAGTTTATTACGTTCAACCATTGAGGGTGACGGGAGAGAGGGTGTAAGGCGGTGGGAAGATGGAATCAGGGATGTGGAGGGAGCGAGTGAGGTGTTGGGAGGTAGTTGGAGGGTACGAGTTGCAAGGAGGGGAGGGAGGGAAGTTCTGAATCTGGAGGCGTCGTAATTGGACATGAAGGAGTTCCTAACTGTGATATTCTCACACATAACCTGTATTCGTGTACACTCGTACAAATACACACACATGTACAGATACGTATACATACGTACAAACACTCTTAAATGTACACATACATTGACAAACACACACACACACACACACACACACACACACACACAAACACACAAACAAGGGGTTACAATTGGAAGTTGAAGACTCAGATGAGTCAAAGGGATGTTAGGAAGTATTTCTTCAGTCACAGAGTGGTCAGGGAAGTGGAACAGTCTGGCAAGTGATGTAGTGGAGGCAGGAATCATACATAACTTTAAGATGAGGTATGATAAAGCTCATGGAGCAAGGAAAGAGAGGACCTAGTAGCGATCAGTGAAGAGACGGGGCCAGGAGCTGAGTCTCGACCCCTGCAACCTCAAATAGGTGAGTACACACATACACAAACACATTGAAGAAGCAGGTGGGAGTGAAAGGCAGAATTTTTGCATACCTGATGGAATATAAAAAACGAAAAGTAGTCTCTCACTTAAAGAGTTAAGCGAAATTGAGAGAAATCCAAAATACTTCTCATATACACAATCCCGGTCAAAACCGACATCTAATATCAGGTCTTTGCGACACACCGACGGCAACAAAGGAATGAGTAAAATACTTAAGTTCCAATACGACTCAGTGTTTAATGAGTCCCTAATTTGCCTTAAGACTAACACAAAATGCTATAGACATCTCCATAATCTCTAATATAACTCTAGCCCAGATACTGGAGTCATCCCTCAGTCAATAAGAACCACTGACATTGCCCCATGGTCTTGGATGCACTAGAAGACACAGAAAATGCATATGTAGTATACAATGTCCCACAAGACATGGTAGTCGCCCCAGTCCTCTTCCTCATTCTCATTTTTGACATAGAGAGGGACATGAATCATAGAATTATATCATCCTTTGCAGACGATACTAGAATCAGTATGAAAGTGACATCCATAGAAGACTCAGCGATTTTCGAAGCAGATATACATCAAGTCTACCAGTGGGCTACTGACAATAATGTGATATTCATTCAGGACATTTTTCAGTTACTACGCCATGGAGGAATGAATAAAATGAAAACTGGGTTAGATTACAAGACGAACTCAAATCACTAACTAGAAAGTAAAACAAATGTGAGAAACCTTGGAGGGATAATTTCAGAAGATTTTACGTTCAAGGAGCACAACTACGTTATTATTGCAGCTGTTAGAAAAATAATAGATAACCGGAATCTTCAGAACAGAATAAGCCAAGCAAATAATGATACTCTTCAGGTCACTCGTTATCTTTAGGTTTGAATATTGCTGTTTAGTAAAGGTAACCTTCACACCTCATCATTTTTTTTTAATGGTTAGGTAAGGTAAACTCAGTCAAGCACGTAAATTACTGGAAGAGTTTGAAGTCCCTAGAACTGTACTCCTTAGAACGTTAGCGAAAAAGGTACGTCAAAATCTACACACGGAATGCACTAAGAGAGAGCTGAGTAAGTGTTAAGAAACCACAACTCTCTTCAATGCCCTCCTTTTTTTGCATACCTGTAGTATACCTGGATAAGGTTTCGGGGTCATCGCCCCCGAGAGGAGAGTAGAATGTAATCAGTGGAATCCCCGAAGGATCTGTCGTTTGTGTCATACTGTTTCTGATATAAGTAAACAACTATCCACAGGTAGAAGACTTTCATATTAATGTTTTCAGTTGATGCCAAACTAACAATACCGATCCAAGTGATTCATTACTGCAAGAAGCTGCATGAAAACTTAGACAAAGGCCGTAATAACAAAATACAATGATAGCTGAAGTTCAACTCCCCAAAAAAACTAACACAAAGACTGGAAGCAGCGAACCACATAGATGAAGAGCACTTCACTAAATCTCTAAGAAAAAGAGCCTGGAAGATAGCAGAATAACATAACCACAATAAAATGTAAAAATGACCTTCAGAACCTGGGCAAGGAATCTTACAAACAATTGTATGCAACATATAAAAGAGCAGAACTTGATCATGTTGCACCTGTGTTGAACCTGTACCAAGCAAGATCAAGTAGACAACTAAATAATATGTTTTAACACTAGAATTGTAAAGGAACTTATAAACATACTAAGATTTTTTTAAAATTAACCTTAAGGCCCTCTGGAAGAAGTGAGATTATGAGGAAACATAATGATGAAATATAAACTACTTTGCCCAATGACTCATTATTTTCGACTGGTTAATCACACTAACCAACAAAGCTTCTAACTAATTTTAAGACGCTGAATTCAAATTTGAACTTAGTTTTACTCTAACAAGTTCACTTTCTGTGAAATAGGACGCCATGGTGAAGGATTTCTCCAAAACATAACCATCATAGAAAATAGTTATTAGGGAAACTTGACGATCAGTTTGATGGTCTACTACTGCTGGACACTGGTGAGGGAGAGCCACACTCAACACTATTGAAAAAGCTTGAAAACTGTGATGTAAATGTGTTTGTATGGCTGTGTGGAAGTTTCTGTTATTTTTGTTTTATATATATATATATATATATATATATATATATATATATATATATATATATATATATATATATATATATATATATGCAAAAAGATCACAGTAAACAAGTGATATCAAAATATGCAAGAAAACCACTATGAAAAAATAGAGGAATTCCAAGCGCTTGGAATTCCTCTATTTTTTCATAGTGGTTGTCTTGCATATATACATATATATATATATATATATATATATAATAAAATTTACGTTAAGAAATATTAATTTTCGTCATGCATACACCACACTTCTATTATGGTTAGATAACATACATTATGTATTTTCAACCTTTAATTAATACCTAAAATATTCATTATAAAATCCCAAAAAGCTTTAAGTGATGGAAAATAAACAAGTTCAGATTCGTCATCATCTCATCAAAGTTAGTTTTATTAAAACAACCAGTTTGGTTACCGAACCACATAAAAAGTTAAAAATTTGTTAGCTAGTGTCATTAAATATTTAGCAATTTTTCCTTTGTATTAGTCAGATTCATAGAAAAATTAACGTGAAACAAATATGGACAAACACTCAAATGAATTTTCTAAACAAACACGACGAAACTTAGAGTTGTGTGCATACAGATTTATAAATGCACATGAATACATGATAAAAATATGACAAACATAAATTCTGTAAATCTCATCAGTGCACATAGACACGATAGTGCACATAACAATACATGATCAAGAGATAATACTGAAAACACATAGGAAAACACGGACAGAAAGTGAAACAGAAGTGTGCGACGAGCACAGTTGATGATTTCTGTGTTTACTAGTGAGCAAGGGACTGCACAGGAGATGGACGAGAGGATAAACTATCAAAAACTGAAATGAATAACGAAGGAGAAAGGGGACTCTTAATAGAGCTTGCTTCATCAAAGTAATCAGGATCAGACGGAATATCAACATGAATATTAAGTAAACTTGAGCTGAAATACTGGGTACGTCATCCCTAACAAACTTTTGATGACTGGCACAGTACCAGGGAACTGGAAGATAGCAAAGGTGATACAGGTATTCCAAATAGGTTACAGGCAGAAAGCACTGAACAACAGAAAAGGGTCCCTTAATAAATGTAACGTACAAACTGCTGAAAAAATATTAAAAAAAAAGGTTGCTGAACATCTTCAATATATAACAGTCCTAATAAATCACCAGAATAAATCTAGAAGTGGAAATTTGTTCCTTACAAACCATGTACAGATATAAAATCAATTAAAAAAAAGTCCAGAGAGGTAAAAAAAAAAAGTAGATACAGCATATTCTTAGACTGTAAGAATGTTGTTGATACAGTGCCACAGTGAGGGCACTACTTGGCACCCTGGATCAGAAGAAGTATCAAAATGCGTAAAGAAATAATTCAATAATAAACAAGTTAATGTAAGGGTTAAAGCATCAGGAAATTTATTTCAACCTTATATTGTTACTGGTGTATGTTATTAATTTGTTAACAATTATTAACCCCATATGATTAAGGCCTCATTCATCATAGGAAAAATAAAAACACTAAAAAAAAAAACCTCGAGTTTTCAATATTTTTTTTTCATTTGTATTAATTTTTAAATTCTCTATAATCTTGTAAGGAAAAAAAACTGATTTTGTGTTCTTGAAAACAGTCCAAATTGATAAAATTTCCAACATGCATGCACAGCAACATGTATACAGACACGAGCAAATATCGGCACACAGACTAAAATCAACCATCAGTAACAGTGACTTTTCAATTAACACGAGAATTTCCAATCAACGCTTGAGATATAAGAGACTTCAGTCACACTTTCTGTAGCACCATGATTACGCTTCCACTATCTTGTTAGTGAAACTCATTAATGTTTAACTTAGAGCCAAATAATTTAAATGCTGAAGGTCCAATAATAAACTATCAGGGTGTAACTAAAGCTCTCCCAGAGGAAATGAAGCAGGAAGCTGCGATCGTAGTGAGCAGAAAATGAGCGTCCGGTCTTTAATTGGCTTCCGAAGGTGTGTGTGTGTGTTTGTGTGTGTGTGTGTGTGTGTGTGTGTGTGTGTGTGTGTATGTACTCAACTAGTTGTACTCACCTAGTTGTGGTTGCTTTATCATACCTCTTCTATGTGTGTGTGTATGTGTGTGTGTATGTGTATGTTGGGGGCGAGGGAGGGGTGTATGCGTATGGTTGAAGTCACCTCTCTAAATATCCACTGTCTATATCGACGTTTCGAGTGCTTTTTCATCCATCATAGGAATTTAAAAATGCCTTACTGTGATATTAAAGAACAATTTTAAAATGGTATAGTTAAAATACCTACAATACGATTTAAATAACAAAAACTAAAATAACATAGCCTATATGATAATAATTTACAGCTGACTTAAATTTACATATGTCTGCATAGAAATGACATATTTTAATGAGATAAAGAGGAGCCAGAAAACTGAGACTTTAACTGCAACATTTATGTGGTAAAATTACAACAAATAACAAATCAATGTAAATAGTTCAGTAATACACTGAAAGAGATAATGTTTGTAAATAAATAAATAAATAAATAAATAAATAAATAAATATATATATATATATATATATATATATATATATATATATATATATATATATATATATATATATATATATATATATATATATATATATATATATATATATATATATATATATATATATATATGCAGATAATGTGTCCCTCTGATGCAGATTATAGGTACAGATAACTTCCGAGAAGTAGATAAAAAAAACTTAAAGAAAAAATATTTGGATTTCTTCCTAAATCTGTCTGAATATTCAACTACGAGTTCACCTCATCTTTTGCTGTTAGGGTGGCCTGGTAGGCAAAGCTCTTGCTTTCCACGCTGAGGTTCCGGGTTCGCTTCCTGGCAAGGGTGGAAACATTGGGCATGTTTCCCTACACCTGTTGTCCCTGTTCACCCATCAGTTAAATGGATACCTGGGTGTTAGTCGAATGGTGTGGGTCGCATCCCGGGACGAAATTGACCTAATTTGCCCGAAATGCTCTGAATAACAAGCGGCTTTCTATATAGCAGTACATCATTGATGTCAGCTAGGTCTGTATACCATGTATGTGTACTTGTAGAAATAAATATATTATTATTATTATTATTATTATTTAGTAGTAGTAGTAGTAGTAGTAGTATTAGTATTATTATATGTCAGACCTAATATGCCGAACTTGCCGAACTCCATTAAAAATTTGACCATTACAATCTCAAAATTTTAAATTTTGAAAGAATAATTTTTTCATTGGCAACGATGTAAAATTTTTCTTTTTGAACCTAACCTAACTTAAAAAGCTCACTTAACCTAAAGTAATTTTGTTTAGTTAAATTCTGCTGTATATACCATAGATTAATATACCTTTATTAAATATTATTGAACACCACTGTTATGTATTTATTTCGTTACGCACATATTACATTTGCAGAGTTATTGCAAAAACAAATTTTCACTCTGCTTAATCGGCAGAAAACGCTCTTACTTGCTAGGTCAAATTCGCATGTTCTGCTTATCAGGGATCAATTTACATAATCTATAAATATATTAAACAACCATGGTGACATTACACATCCCTGTCTAAGACCTACTTTTACCGGGAAGTAATCTCCCTCTCTCCTACACACCCTAACCTGAGCCTCACTATCATCATAAGAACTTTTTACAGCATTCAGTAACTTACTACCTATTCCATACACTTGCCACATTGCTTCCCTATCCACTCTATCATATGCCTTTTCTAAATCCATAAATGCAATGAAAACTTCCCTACCTTTATCTAAATACAGTTCACATATATGCTTCAATGTAAACACTTGATCTACACATCCCCTACCACTCTAAAGCCTCCTTGCTCATCTGCAATCCTACTCTCTGTCTTACCTCTAATTCTTTCAATAATAATCCTAACGTACACTTTACCTGGTATACTCAGCAAACTTATTTCCCTATAATTCTTACAATCTCTTTTATCCCCCTTCCCTTTATATAAAGAAACTATACATGCTCTCTGCCAATACCTAGGCACCTTCCCCTCTTTCATAAATTTATTAAACAAAAATACCAACCACTCCAACACTATATCCCCCCCTGCTTTTAACATTTCTGTCATGATCCCGTCAGTTCCAGCTGCTTTACCCCCTTTCATTCTACGTAATGCCTCACGCACCTCCCCCACACTCACATCCTTCTTCACTCCTAAACGATGTTGTACCTCCCTGACCAGTGCATGAAATAACCGCCTCCCTTTTTTCATCGACATTTAAAAGTTCCTCAAAATATTCCCACCATCTACCCAATACCTCCAGCTCCCTATCTACTAACTCCCTTACTCTGTTTTTAACTGACAAATCCATTCGTTCCTAGGCTTTCTTAACTTGTTTATCTCACTCAAAAAAAATTTCTTGTTTTCAGCAAATTTTTTTGACAGAGCCTCTCCCATTCTATCATCTGCTCTCCTTTTGCACTGTCTCACCACTCTCTTCACCTTTCTTTTACTCTCCATATACTCTGCTCTTCTATTTACACTTCTGTTTTATATAAACCTCTCATAAACTACCTTTTTCTCTTTTACCACACCCTTTACTTCTTCATTCCACCACTCACTCCTCTTTCCTCCTGCACCCACCCTCCTATAGCCACAAACTTCTGCCCCACATTCTAATACTGCATTTTTAAAACTATCCCAACTCTCTTCATCCCCCCCCCCCACTACTCATACTTGCACTAGCCCACCTTCCTGCCAATAGTTGCTTATATCTCACCCTAACTTCCTCCTCCCTTAGTTTATACACTTTTTACCTCTCTCTTACTTGCTGTTGCCATTTTCTTTTTGTCCCATCTACCTCTTACTCTAACTGTAGCTACAACTAAATAATTATCCGATATATCCGTTGCCCCTCTATAAACATGTACATCCTAAAGCATACCCATCAACCTTTTATCCATCAATACATAATCTAACAAACTACTTTCATTACGTGCTATATCATACCTTGTATACTTATTTATCCTCTTTTTTATAAAATATGTATTACTTATTACCAAACCTCTTTCAACACATAGCTCAATTAAAGGCTCCCCATTTACATTTAAACCTGGCACCCCAAATTTACCTACTACTCCCTCCACAATATTTTTACCCACTTTAGCATTAAGATGCACAACCACAATTACTCTCTCACTTGGTTCAAAACTCCCCACACACTCACTCAACATTTCCCAAAATCTCTCTCTCTCCTCTACACTTCTCTCTTCTCCAGGTGCATAAACACTTACTATAACCCACTTTTCACATCCAACCTTTATTTTACTCCACATAATCCTTGAATTTATACATTTATATTCCTTCTTTACCTGCCATAGCTGATTATTCAACATTATTGCCACTCCTTCTTTAGCTCTAACTCTATTTGAAACCCCTGATCTAATCCCATTTATTTCTCCCCACTGAAACTCTCCTACCCCCTTCAGCTTTGTGTCACTTAAAGCCAGGACATCCAGCTTCTTTTCATTCATAACATCTACAATCATCTCTTTCTTATCATTCGCACAACATCCACGCACATTCAAACATCCCACTTTGACGGTTTTCTTCATTTTCTTTTTAGTAATCTATACAGAAAAAGGGGTTACTAGCCCATTGTTCCCGGCATTTTAGTTGATATATATATATATATATATATATATATATATATATATATATATATATATATATATATATATATATATATATATATATATATATATATATATACATTATATGTATATGTCGTGCCGATTAGGTAAAACTGGTCAATTAGCAAGAACTCATCTAAAATTAAGTCCTTTCTAAAATTTTCTCTTATACGTTTAAAGATATATTTTTTTCATTTATGTTAATATAAAAAATTATAATTTTGTACCAAGAGAAATTTTGAAAACCTACCTAACCTTATTACAACAAACGCAATTTAATTTAGCCTAACCCAACTAAATATATTTTAGATACGTTAACATTAATTTAATAATAAACAAACACAATGAAATATATTTTTTTCGTTATGTTCAGAATGATTTTGGCGAAATTATTGCATACACAAATTTCCACTTGTCTTATATGGCAAGGTGAGCGTTGCTATTTCAGCCAAAATCACAGGTTTTACCTAATCGGCACGACATATATATATATATTTATTTATTTTATTAACACATCGGCCGATTCCCACCAAGGCAGGGTGGCCCGAAAAAGAGAAACTTTCATCATCTTTCACTCTATCACTGTCTTGCCAGAGGGGTGCTTTACACTACAGTTATAAAACTGCAACATTAACACACCTCCTTCAGATTGCAGACACTGTACTTCCCATCTCCAGGACTCAAGTCCGGCCTGCCGGTTTCCCTGAATCCCTTCATAAATGTTACTTTGCTCACACTCCAACAGCACGTCAAGTATTAAAAACCATTTGTCTCTATTCACTCCTATCAAATACGCACACGCATGCTTGCTGGAAATCCAAGCCCCTCGCACACAAAACCTCTTTTACCCCCTCCCTCCAACCTTTCCTTGGCCGACCCCTACCCCGCTTTCCCTTCACTACAGATTTATACACTCTCGAGGTCATTCTGTTTCGTTCCATTCTCTCTACATGTCCGAACCACCTCAACAACCCCTCCTCAGCCCTCTGGATAATAGTTTTGGTAATCCTGCACCTCCTCCTAATTTCCAAACTTCGAATTCTCTGCATTATATTCACACCACACATTGACCTCAGACATGACATCTCCACTGCCTCCAGCCTTCTCCTCGTTGCGACATTCATCACCCATGCTTCACACCCATATAAGAGTGTTGGTATAACTATACTCTCATACATTCCTCTCTTAACTTCCATGGACAAAGTTCTTTGTCTCCACAGACTCTGAAGTGCACCACTCACCCTTTTACCCTCATCAATTCTATGATTCACCTCATCCTTCATAGACCCATCTGCTGACATGTCCACTCCCAAATATCTGAATACATTCACCTCCTCCATACTCTCTCCCTCCAATCTGATATCCAATCTTTCATCACCTAATCTTTTTGTTATCGTCATCACCTTACTCATTCCTTTATTCACTTTCAATTTTCTTCTTTTACATACCTTACCAAATTCATCCACCAACCTCTGCAACTTCTCTTCAGAATCTCCCAAAAGCACAGTGTGATCAGCAAAAAGCAACTGTGACAACTCCCACTTTGTATTTGATTCTTTGTCTTTTAACCCCAAACCTCTTGTCAAGACCCTCGCATTCACTTCTCTTACAACCCCATCTATAAATATATTGAACAACCACGGTGACATCACACATCCCTGTCTAAGGCCTACTTTTACCGAGAAATAATCTCCCTCTCTCCTACACACTCTAACCTAAGCCTCACTATCCTCATAAAAGGTCTTCGCTGCTTTCAGTAACCTACCTCCTATTCCATACACCTACAACATCTGCCACATTGCCCCCCCTATCAACCCTATCATACGCCTTTTCCAAATCCATAAATGCCACAAAAACCTCTTTACCCTTATCCAAATACTGTTCACCTATATGTTTTACTGCAAACACTTGGTCTACACACCCCCTACCTTTCCTAAAGCCACCTTGTTCAACTGCTATTCTGCTCTCCGTCTTACTCTTAATTCTTTCAATAATAACTCTACCATACACTTTACCTGGTATACTCAACAGACTTATTCCCATATAATTTTTGCACTCTCTTTTGTCCCCTTTGCCTTTATACAAAGGAACAATACACGCGCCCATCAGACGGAGGATCAAGCCTCCACAAAGTATTGCGCTGAATAACCCAAATAGGTTTAGCGCTTAACATGAATTAAAAAAAAAAAAAATGCCAGTCCCTAGGTACCTTACCCTCTTCCATACATGTATTAAATAATAGCACCAACAACTCCAAAACTATATCTCCGCCTGCTTTTATCATTTCTACCTTTATCCCATCAATCCCTTTATCCCATCAATATACATATATATAAATATATATATATATATATATATATATATATATATATATATATATATATATATATATATATATATATATATATATATATATATATATATATATATATATTATATATATATATATATATATGCAAAAAGATCACAGTAAACAGGTGATATCAAAATATGCAAGAAAACCACTATGAAAAATAGAAGAATTCCAAGCGTTTCGTGACTACTCACATTATCAAGGAACTATAAGAGGAAACATGACAAGAAGGGCTTATATATGGGGCGAGACTACACCTCACAGTCACATCACACTAACAAAGACTAGACCTCACAGTAGCGTAACATCTCACGACTCTGTGAAGAGGAACATAAGAAAGGACCTGAAACTCTTCCCAAGAATTAAGATTAGTCCAATTTATCATTAAATTCTTCCCAAATTTTATTAATTATAAATGAATCCAATTTATATAAACCAAAAGAAATATTCATATTATTTTCAAAACTGCTTTTAATGAAACATGATTCTATTATATTTCTCTCAACCATGGACTTGCTTGATACAACCTTCTCAGCATTTTGAAAATCAATTGGATGGTTAAAATCTCTCACATGAATAAATAGAGCATTAGAATCTTGTCCAGTTCTAATGCTATATTTATGTTGTTTTAATCTTAGTTCAAGACTTTTACCAGTTTGACCATAATAAACTTTATCGCATATTTTACAGGGAATCTTATAGACACTATCCAAAAAGGGACAACCAACCTTATTCAACCAAAAATATGTTGGTTCTCCCTTACCATGAAAACTTGGTTGATATGCCTTCCTTTCTTAAGAATTTTAATATCAAAGTTGTATTTAAAAATCTTGATACAGTAAAAAGACTTTTGATAAAAAATTCCCCCCAAAATGCTGACGGATGTGTCTATAAGATTCCCTGTAAAATATGCGATTGCTTGGTTGCTCTCTCTCTCTCTCTCACACACTCAAACATGTACGTTGTCTATCTATCTATCTATCTATATATACATATATATATATATATATATATATATATATATATATATATATATATATATATATATATATATGTGTGTGTGTTTGTTCCCATAGGCTCAGAAACCCTTGGCTCATGGGGAAAGAGTGCATCTAAGTACCTCAAGGAGCTGGGCAAAAGACTGAACAGGGAACTAGGGATCCCAGGGCAGCTAGTTTTCTGTTCCAGTGACTCAGCGCTGCTATTCAGAGGGGTAATGCATGCTGTATTCTGGGCACGCGCCCCAGCTCGGAGGAGCTGGATGAGATTTTCGCATTATAACCAGTGACAAACATGTAACAATGTGTACTAGACATGTATCACTCACACCTCGTGTACTGTATATGCCATCTTTATATCAACAATATATATATATATATATATATATATATATATATATATATATATATATATATATATATATATATATATATATATATATATATATATATATATATATATATATATATATAATATTTATTGGTCATTTGCTTAAGATAATAAGTGGGTAAATATGTTCAAGTAACGATGAAAGCTAGAGCCTCCGTTCGCTTAATTCGAGGCACACTAGCTACCACGTAGCAGGGTATACCACTACACTAGCTACCACGTAGCAGGGTATACCACTACACTAGCTACCACGTAGCAGGGTATACCACTACACTAGCTACCGCGTAGTAGGGTATACCACTACACTAGCTACCTCGTAGCAGGGTATACCAT
>WNWK01000454.1:60000-115000 GCA_009830355.1 Cherax destructor
AGTAATAGTGTACATAGGATCAATTATTTGTAGGTTTTCTGTAAATTTTTAATTTAAAATCAATGTTACCCTTAATAATAAAAACATCTAGGAAGGGCAATGAGTTATTTACTTCGAATTCAACAGTAAACTTTATAGAATGAGCTAAGCTATTTAATTTAACAAGGAAATGGTTTATGTCTACATTCTTAGGCATAAGGCACAAAATATCATCAACATATCTATACCACTTAGCTCTATTGGGAAGGATAGTGTTAAGCAATCTTGTTTCGAAAAATTCCATATATAAGTTACTAAGAACAGGTGAAAGAGGATTTCCCATTGCCATACCAAACTTCTGAGTGTAAAACTCATCATTAAATACAAATTTTGCATCAACAATACAAAGTTTAATAAGTTTAATGATAGTAGGAACTGGCAATGGTAAATCATAATTAACCAGTTCTTCAGATAAGAAACTTAGTAAATCATCAACTGGAACTTTTGTAAACAAGGAGGTAACATCAAAACTAACCATATTGAAATCATTTAAATCAGTCAAGGTGCTTAATTTATCAACTAAATCTAAGTTGTTTTTAACATTAAAATTAGAAATTTTTCCAACAATTGGGCTCAAAATATCAACAAGCCATTTAGAAAGTTTATAAGAAACTGAACCTATAGAGCTAATAATTGGTCTAACAGGATTATTACCATGTACGTACTAGGACACTGGACTAGAAATATTACCACGTGCGTACTAGGACACTGAACTAGAAATCAGAGGCAAAAACTAGTAAATACCAGTAAATGTTACAGGTGTTCAGTACACAGACTAGTACAAGAAAACCACTACGTCAATGCACTCCACAATAACCTACTAAAGAAATGAAAAGAAAGACAATAGTCCTGCAGAAGACGAATCCCAGGCTGGTGTGGGTCAGTATCTAAGGCAGGACCTGGGTCGACAGCTGATACGTGATTTGTTAAGGCGGCCATCTTGCAAGAAATAATCACATTCCATGACGCAGGTGAGAGGAGACAGTCCTTCACGCTGAGTGGAGGATGATGGATGATGTCATCGAGACGATGACGCGTCCCCCCCCGCACCAGGGTGTGACGTCACAAACACGATGCTGAACCCCGCACCAGGATGTGACGTCACAAACACGATGCTGAACCCCGCACCAGGGTGTGACGTCACAAACACGATGCTGAACCCCGCACCAGGGTGTGACGTTACGATCATAGAACTCTTCACTCCTGCCAGCGCATGATAATCAAGTGTTCCCACACTCCACATGCCTCACTCGGATGTATGGGTACACAATGACGTGGAGAGACAACAGTGACCAAGTCAACACCAACGCAATTCTGGCCATAACAGGAAGGAGGCACCAGGAACAGAGCTGGCAGCAGTGGTGAGCCAGCCGTTAACAGTGCACCTGGCTTGGCGCACTAAGCCACATACCAACTTGGACGATAGAGGAGCCTCATGGCTTGTAGACTGGTGTGTCCATGTGTAGACGTCAGACACACCGCATAGGCTGCAGACTGGCCTGATGAGGAATACAGGCACCTACATCTGGCTTTTAAAGGGAAAGCCGGTGGCTTAGAGTTGGGTTGGAAGGGCTTGCCTCTTCTCAGTCTACTAGAACACTGAAGCTTAGGCACTGATGTGGACCGCAGATTTTGATGTCACAGTAAGGTTGATCAGGGACCTGATATGCTAGAGATGGCTTGTCACAGGTGGCTTGCTAGCTTCCTTCCTAAACCTAACTTACTGTGTTAATCGATAGAAGGAATATTTGGGTATAGATCTTAGAGAAATCATAGCCTGACACCCAGGACACAACGATGACAGAAGGTGGTTTGACTTACATAATGGCGGACAGCAGCCGGGGGCCAGTACAACACTCACTGCGGCAGAGTTCACGCCACAACCATCCAGGAGAAGCATTCCAATTATGGCAAAATACATTACCTAAGGTGTGAAGAAGACAGCAGCCAGATGAGAGGCACGGTGGGCAGCAGAAAATTTCTGATGAGAGATGAGAGCCACTAAAATATTGTCACAAGGGTTACAGTTCGCCATCACATTTCTTATGCCCACTCGTGGAAACCATAGGCATTACACCTTGTGATTGAGGGAAATACCTGCAATGCCCTTGAAATTAACTGAAAAAAGTTAGAATACACGAGAGCTACATATACCGCTATTTGCTTCATCCCTAATATCCCAGTTGGGGAGACGAGTTTTCCACTGCGATTCAGACGCATCGTATGAAGATCAAGCCTCTCAAGAGGAATTGTAGACACAACGAAAAAAAACACTTGCTACCTATCAAAGAACTTCACTTGAGGTGAAATTATCTAACCTAAGGACTAATAAAAAAAGTCTTAATCGCTGAGTGTATCATCGAAGAAGATCTTGACAAGATCAAGGAGACTCCAGCTGTGAAGCTCCTCAAAAAACTATGAACGTGAAGTCATCCCATCACCAAAACTGAAGGCCATGAAGACTGTGGCCTTCAGAGTTGGTGGCTAAGTTCAAGATCAAAAGTCAGAACTCATGGGCCACCGTCGTGTGTGTGTGTGTGTGTGTGTGTGTGTAACATCTCTGGTGATGTTAGAAGCCTATATATTTTTATGATTACCTTCAAGAGGAAGCGCTGTTCCTCTGAACCTCACGTAGTGCCTGGTACATGAAGGCACTCAGGCTTGAATAATATTCGCCAGGTGTTAGGACAAGTGTCTCCTGACACGGGTCTTAATCATACAGATGACCCGTTTTTCTCTTAACTAGTGTTGGTTCCCATGGCCTTACAAAAGACAGTACAGTATATCAAATTTCATTCTTCCAATTATAATATTTGTTAATTTTTACAAAACCTATAATCTTTTCTCTAGTGGATTTACAAAATTCTTATTTTCCTCCATATAATAAATAAGTCGAGCAGATAAATTACATGACTCTACACCTCACACGTCATATGTCTTTTTTACCGAAATATTTTAATGCCAGCAAGTACATTCAACGGAGACATTAACGTATTTTAACCTTTATCAGCATGAAAAACAAAGCTGAAAATTCTGCAGCCTCTGTTAGACCGTAACACTGAACATTTTTCATGACACTGTAAACTTAATTAACCACAGCGGCCTCATATTTCCGACCATAATGACAATGACTAAAACGCTCATTAGCCTCTGAGCAGAATGTTCACTGTAGCTGAGTTTATATAGTGGCAAATTTATGTATAATAATTCGTTAGAGCTCCTGATTAAACCTCCTTGAGCGCCATGGTAAATGATGAGAAATCTGGACTAAAGAAGAAGACAAGATTTGCCTTTCCTTAATGAAAACAAAATAACGTGAGTCGTCGAGCTCAGCTGTGTATGAAGTCATTATGTGGCGGGGAACATCATACACCACTGTTGTGCGAGGCTGGACCCCCACCTGTCACCCGCTGCCCACCACATGTTGTGAGGCGTGAACCCAGCTGTCACCCGCTGCTCACCACATGTGAGACGCGACCCCCAGCTGTCACCCGCTGCCCACCACATGTTGTGAGACGCGACCCCCAGCTGTCACCCGCTGCCCACCATATGTTGTGAGGCGAGACCCCAGCTGTCACCCTCTGTCTACCACATGTGAGGCGTGACCCCCAGCAATCACCCGTTGCCCACCACAATGTGAGGAGTGAACCCAACTGTCACCCGCTGCCCACCACATGTTGTGAGGCGCGACCCCCAGCTGTCACCTACTGCCCACCACATGTGAGGCGTGATCCCCAGCTGTCACCCACTGCCCACCACATGTTGTGAGGAGTGATCCCCAGCTGTCACCCGCTGCCCACCACATGTTGTGAGGCATGTCCCCCAGCACTCACCCGTTGACCACCACATGTGAGAAGCGAATCCAGCTGTCACCCTCTGTCACCCGCTGCCCACCACAAGTGAGGAGCGAACCCAGCTGTCACCCGCTGGCCACCACATGTTGTGGGGCGTGATTCCCAGCTCTCACCCGCTGCCCACCACATGTGAGGCGCGACCCCCAGCAATCACCCGCTGCCCACCACATGTGAGGAGCGAACCCAGCTGTCACCCGCTGCCCACCACATGTGAGGCGCGACCCCCAGCTGTCACCCACTGTCCACCAAATGTTGTGAGGCGCGACCCCCAGCTGTCATCCGCTGCCCACCACATGCGTGGCGGGAAGCTCCAGATTTTCCCTAAAGTACGTTTTTTTCCTTCTTCGAGGCTGTGGGTCCCCAGTCAGTGTAAAAGGTGGTACCCCCCTTGTATGTATGTATATATACAAGTGCATTATTTACCAAATTGCAGCCAGTCGGGATTAGATCCTGCGACACATTCTACCGCCTCAAGAGACAGAACAACGATGTATGTATAATGGAACCACTTCTCTCCAAGTTTTTTTATCGTTACCTTGAAAGGTATATATTTTAGAGAAACTGGACTGTAGTTCAACGCCTCCTGTCTGCCTCCTTTCTTAAAAACAGGGACTACATTTGTCTTCCAGATCTCTGGTAGTTGTCCTGCATATATGAGCTCTTTTGTAGGTCACAGTTTGTGATTTAGACAATGCTTCTGTTCCCTCTTGTAGAGTCCATGGTGACCCGTTGTTAGGTCACATTGCCTTGTGTGTGTGTGTGTGTGTGTGTGTGTGTGTGTGTGTGTGTGTGTGTGTGTGTTAGTTAGTTAGTTACCATTTTGTCCTAGGCACATGTCGATTAGACACTAGGCCTGTTTTATGTGTGTGTGTGTGTGGGTGTGAGGAAACACTTCGAAATGTTTCCACCCCTCCGGGAAGTGAACCCGGGCCCTCCGTGCGTGAAGCGAGAGCTTTAGCCACCAGTGTGTTAGTTACCATTTTGTCCTAGGCACATGTCGATTAGACACTAGGCCTGTTTTATGTGTGATGTGTGTGTGTGTGTAAGGAAACACATCGAAATGTTTCCACCCCTCCGGGAAGCGAACCCGGGCCCTCCGTGCGTGAAACGAGAGCTTTAGCCACCAGGCCACCGGGGCTGTGGTGTGTGTACTCACCTAGTTGTGGTTGCAAGGGTCGATTCATTGCTCCTGGCCCCGCCTCTTCACTGGCCGCTACTGGGTCACTCTCCCTGCGCCATGAACTTTATCATACCTCTTCTTGAAGCTATGAATGGATCCTGCCTCCACTACATCGCTTCCCAAGCTATTCCACTTTATGACCACTCTGTGACTGAAGAAATACTTCCTAACATCCCTGTAATTCATCTGACCCCTCGTTGCTGTGTCCCATCTCTGGAACATCCTGTCTCTGTCCAACTTGTCAATACCTCTCAGTATTTTATATGTCGTTATCATGTCCTCCCTATCTCTCCTGTCCTCCAGTGTCGTCAGGTCGATTTCTTTTAACCTCTCCTCGTAGGACATACCCCTTAGCTCCGGGACTAGTCTTGTTGCAAATCTTTGCACTTTCTCAAGTTTCTTTACGTGCATGGCTAGGTGTGGTTTCCAAACTGGTGCTGCATACTCTAATATGGGCCTGACGTACACAGTGTACAGGGTCCTGAACGATTCCTTATTAAGATGTCGAAATGCTGTTCTTAAGTTTGCTAGGCGCCCGTATGCTGCAGCAGTTATTTGGTTGATGTACACCTCAGGAGATGTGCCTGGTGTTATACTCACTCCAAAATCTTTTTCCTTGAGTGAGGTTTGTAGTCTCTGGCCCCCTAGACTGTACTCCGTCTGCGGTCTTCTTTGCCCTTCCCCAATCTTCATGACTTTGCACTTGGTGGGATTGAACTCCAGGAGCCAATTGCTGGACCAGGCCTGCAGCCTTTCCAGATCCTTTTGTAGTTCTGTCTGGTCCTCGTGTGTGTGTGTGTGTGTGTGTGTGTGTGTACCTGTGTGTGTATTCCTGTAGTCTTAAGCACCTGTACACATACATACTGATACTCAAATATACATATGCATGAATATATATATATATATATATATATATATATATATATATATATATATAATATATATATATATATATATATATATATATATATATATATATATATATATATATATATATATATATATATGTCGTGCCGATTAGGTAAAACTTGCGATTTTGGCTTAAATAGCAACGCTCACCTTGCCATATAAGACAAGTGAAAATTTGTGTATGCAATAATTTCGCCAAAATCATTTTGAACATAACGAAAAAATATATTTCATTGTGTTTGTTTATTATTAAAAAAATGTTAACGTATCTAAAATATATTTAGTTGGGTTAGGCTAAATTAAATTGCGCTTGTTGTAATAAGGTTAGGTAGGTTTTTAAAGTTTCTCTTGGTACAAAATTATAAATTTTTATATTAACATAAATGAAAAAAATATATCTTTAAACGTATAAGAGAAAATTTTAGAAAGGACTTAATTTGAGATGAGTACTTGCTAATTGACCAGTTTTACCTAATCGGCACGACACATATATATATATATATATATATATATATATATATATATATATATATATATATATATATATATATATATATATATATATATATAAATTTATTTTTATTAACACATCGGCCGATTCCCACCAAGGCAGGGTGGCCCGAAAAAGAAAAACTTTCGACATCATTCACTCCATCACTGTCTTGCCAGAGGGGTGCTTTACACTACAGTTATAAAACTGCAACATTAACACCCCTCCTTCATAGTGCAGACACTGTACTTCCCATCTCCAGGACTCAAGTTCGGCCTGCCGGTTTCCCTGAATCCCTTCATAAATGTTACTTTGCTCACACTCCAACAGCACGTCAAGTATTAAAATCCATTTGTCTCCATTCACTCCTATCAAATACGCACACGCATGCTTGCTGAAAATCCAAGCCCCTCGCACACAAAACCTCTTTTACCCCCTCCCTCCAACCTTTCCTAGGTCGACCTCTACCCCGCCTTCCCTCCACTACAGATTTATACACTCTCGAGGTCATTTTGTTTCGTTCCATTCTCTCTACATGTTCGAACCACCTCAACAACCCCTCCTCAGTCCTCTGGATAATAGTTTTGGTAATCCCGCACCTCCTCCTAATTTCCAAACTCCGAATTCTCTGCATTATATTCACACCACACATTGACCTCAGACATGACATCTCCACTGCCTCCAGCTTTCTCCTCTGAATACATTCACTTCTTCCATACTCTCTTCCTCCAATCTAATATACAATCTTTCGTCACCTAATCTTTTTGTTATCCTCATCACCTTACTCTTTCCTATATTCACTTTCAATTTTCTTCTTTTACATACCTTACCAAATTCATCCACCAACCTCTGCAACTTCTCTTCAGAATCTCCCAAAAGCACAGTGTCGTCAGCAAAAAGCAACTGTGACAACTCCCACTTTGTATTTGATTCTTTGTCTTTTAACCCCACACCTTATGCCAAGACCCTCGCATTCACTTCTCTTACAACCCCATCTATAAATATATTGAACAACCACGGTGACATCACACATCCCTGTCTAAGGCCCACTTTTACTGGGAAATAGTCCCCTTCCCTCCTACACACTCT
Source organism: Cherax destructor (assembly GCA_009830355.1). Lineage (NCBI taxonomy): Eukaryota > Metazoa > Arthropoda > Malacostraca > Decapoda > Parastacidae > Cherax > Cherax destructor. Next base: position 67,562 of record WNWK01000454.1, read on the forward strand.
AACCTGAGCCTCACTATCCTCATAAAAGCTCTTCCCTGCTTTCAGTAACCTACCTCCTATTCCATACACCTGCAACATCTGCCACATTGCCCCCCTATCCACCCTATCATACGCCTTTTCAAATCCATAAATGCCACAAAAACCTCTTTACCTTTATCCAAATACTGTTCACCTATATGTTTTACTGCAAACACTTGGTCTACACACCCCCTACCTTTCCTAAAGCCCCCTTGTTCATCTGCTATTCTGCTCTCCGTCTTACTCTTAATTCTTTCAATAATAACTCTACCATACACTTTACCTGGTATACTCAACAAACTTATTCCCCTATAATTTTTGCACTCTCTTTTGTCCCCTTTGCCTTTATACAAAGGAACAATACACGCTCTCTGCCAGTCCCTAGGTACCTTACCCTCTTACATACATGTATTAAATAATAGCACCAACTACTCCAAAACTATATCCCCACCTGCTTTTAACATTTCTACCTTTATCCCATCGATCCCAGCTGCCTTACCCCCTTTCATTCTACCCAATGCCTCACGAACTTCCCCCACACTCACAACTGGCTCTTCCGCACTCCTACAAGATGTTATATATATATACATACTATATATATATATATATATATATATATATATATATATATATATATATATATATATATATATATATATATATATATATATATATATATATATATATATATAGTTAAACGTTTCTTTATAGCTTGCTGCACTGGAAATTTGTGACTGCACTCTCCACTATTCCTTTCACATGCACTGAGATAGAGGAGGCTGAGATTATGAAATACAAGGATATTTTTCTTGAATCACACAAACAATGAAATGCATCTAATTTAAAAGCAAAGATTAATATAGATCAACAAGGAAAATAAATGAATAATTTTAGTCTCCTCTTTCAATAGCGTTTTATAGATTTTTTTTCATATTTGCGTAAAAAAATAGAAGGTAGACTAACATTATTGTTATTTTGACGGAGTAGCGCTGAATTCGTAGGTGGTCATGTAGGGCGAGGATTGGGAGGGAATCAGGTTTAATACAAGGAATTATAGAATTGATCCAATTTCCTGGATGAGGAGCCCTTCACCGACATCAAGATACCTTCCTCCTCTTGATGGGAACTCAAGCTCAACAACAAAATATGCAATCATAGTGTGTAATTACTTCCCGCTAATTAACGACTGCAATAAGAATGCACTATAATTAATAATTTTGTTAATGAAACAAAATTTAATTAAATATTAAGAACCCAGAACGAGAGCAGAAGGAACCTAGAATACCAACTGAATGCCACCAAATATATGAGGCAATTTCCGTAGATTGGAATTTAGAGGTAAATGGATATCCGATGCCGTTTATCTCAGCGGGATAGAGAATCCAGTGGTACAACCGTTCCTCAGACTGACCATTAGAGGCGATTAACGCATATAACTGCATATATGTTTACAAATGCCACCTCTACGATTTGTTAAGTATTTTGAAAGAGAGGTTAGACAGCAGCTGCTTGACTGGAACAAGTTATAAGCAAAATAGGAGTTAGTATGGAACATGAAATGTTTATCTTTATGAAATTCTCTTTATTTTATTTTTTAATTTTTAACGACGTAAAGCTCTGGAGAACATGGTCAAAAACACTGTGGGAACATTAACGTCTGTTGGCCAAGATATACAGCATCTGGGAACCCTGTGTGAAGAGACGTGAGTTACGTGAGTTACTGGTGAGTCAGCTGCGCAATACTCACACAAGGATGAATGAAAGTGGAATTCCAGTTAATCCTAACTGATGTTTTCATTGGAAACTTCTTTTTAGTTATATCAATAAACTGAGTGCGAGATTCACATGATAATAATTAAAAAAGCTGAATTTCATGTGATCTCTTAGAGTAATGCTCAGTATATGTTACTGCTTTGTTTACTCACACTGACATACCTAGCATTATTTTAACAGTGACTTGTTTTGATAGGACTAGGGCTGCTATTAATACAAGTCTATTCCTGTAGTCATTAAGCATGTCTGTTTGGCGAGTAAGGAAGGAGGATCGAGCAGTCACTACTTTAGTTGTACTGAATGACTCATACGATTCAAGCCTTTCACACAGAAATAAATTGTTAAAAGTTGCCGTTCCTTTACGCGACCAAGACGGGAAAGTTACAGAACAAGTGGTAATCAGCTATACAAGAAAGGGCACCTTTAAATGGATGCCTGATTTTTTCTTTCATTCTTTTTTTTATTTTTTTTCCTACAGCTTTTAAAACAATTTTCGATCATAATACAAGGTCTTATCCGATAAGCTTCAAATTTTCAGCGCTGGTGTACGGTAACTAGATCCAAATTTTAGGAACAATTGGCATGTGCAGGTGAATTGTGACTGAAGTTGTAGGACTCATTCCCAGCATCCTGGAATGACTCCGATAATTTCCAAAACACTGAGGCATAGCTTCTAATTTAAAAAAAAAATAGCGCCTTTTAATTTAACGACCCCGGACAGCGACATTCAAGTGTGTAGGGGGAGGATCTGCCAACCTGATGAGTAAAATTGTGTGAAATTTTGAGTCCTATTAAATTACGCTAAATATATTTGAGCCAGCCTCTTATGACTGGTTTTAATATTTAACAGCTGGTGCATCTTACTGCCAGGGTAGATATCGTTAATTTCAGTTTGTATGACGGAAAATTTGTCAGTCCAATATTTTTTTTGCAAAACTTGGAATCGATGGAATCTGCGCTTTAATTGGGGAATGACTCTTCCGATTGGCTTCAAATTTATAGTCTTGGTGTGTTTTCCAAAAATAGCAAGACTTACGTTCTTACTGAGCTCCAAACGTTCCCATTTGCAAATTTTATTAAAGAAATAAAGACTTTTATTTTCATTCAATAAATAAAGAAAACCTAGTCTTATCAGCTACAATATATTAACATTGATGTATTCCATAAAAATAAGACACATTATAAATTTAAACAGTTAAGATGCAAATTTGAAATTTTAATATTAAAAAAAGTTGAAAAAGTAGAAGTCAGAGCAATTACTACAGAATGCCTTTCCTGATAGGGTTCAAACTTTTACTAAAAGAAATCTATACTGTCACTTTGCATTATGTAAATTTTAAATTTCTAGTTTAAGTGAATAAATTGGTTTTCATGTAATAACTAAAGAATGACTCTTGTGGTCGATTTCAAACCCTAAAGAGTTGGTGTATCTTAATTAGAAATGATTTTGTACTGATATTTACTAATTTATAGAATTAAAAACGTAAAATCAAATATTTTTTTAATTAGCAGACTTTTAAATATAATAGAACTGCAAAAATGAAAATTGAGAAATATCGAAAAATCGCTTTTTTAATAGTTTTTTTTTATTACCACGAGTTTAATGAATTCTTAAAAAACTTTGTGCCAGACCCGACACGTTATTAGGTACAGACACAAGGATAGTCGAGATGGTTTACTTGCCAGGTCTTTGTCCTACAGTGCTGATGGTAATAATTACAGATGCTTCCGTACAGTGGCGTCTTTCAGTGTTGGATTCTCTGTAAATCAGTTCTGTTTCGTTTCATTTCATGAGATGTCCCTCTTTAAATATGTGCAGGACAAAAGCATTTTTGGTGTATTCTCGGTTGCGTGCATTTTTGGTGTTCTCGGACCGATGTAAAAAGATTCCTCCGTGTTTCTCCTACATATATCTTGTTGCGGCCTCCTCATGGTATCGTGTATCCCCCTGCTTCACTGTTTGTCAGAGATCTTTCTTTATGGTGAGATCTCTGATTGAAGACTACTGCACTTATTAATACAATAAGTGCAGTAGTCTTCACAACACTGTAATTAGAGAATTTTTCATCACACAAGCTAGAAGTAAATTCCTGTGCTTTACCATATAACATCGTGTGAACGAAGATGTGTTCGAGGTAGCAACGCCGATGTTGCTTCTTGAAAGGATCTGATGATGTTGCCTACTTCTCCTCCTGGCAGAGTTAGAAATCTGGGCTTCTTTATGGTGACAGTATTGGAAAGTCGAGTATTTTCATAGCTCTGCATCATAAATCTTGTATAAGATAGGGAGGGAAGTGTAAACGTGTGAAGGCATGGCACTGAAGATACGGATAGTTCTAAGAAAAACCCAGTGCCACGCTTCTTTTGGTCACCTTTTTTTTTTTTTTTGTCTGTAGACTCTGAATGAAAGGTTGTCTTTGTTCATTAATCTGCACAGAAGAACATCAATAAATGGCACTTTGCCTTCGTTTTTTAGTTCAAGAGTAAATTTCATAGCAGGTTTGACGGTGTTCATCTTATGAAGAAGGTCTTCAGTATTGAGTTTTCTGGGATGTCATCCATACAATGAACCATGCGACTGTATTAGGAATAATATTGCGAGAACCTCCAGTCCCTTTGTTTTCCATAAAAATGTTAACCATAACTGCACTCAGTGGACTTCCCAGGGCTATGACAAAGCACTGTTTAAAAAAAAAACCGGTTTCCATATTTGAAGGGGTTGAAATTAACATACAGCTCGATGGATACTATGAAGTTATAGCGGTATAGAGACAAGTTAAAGTCGTCAGTAGGAACATTAGTGAAGAGTGTGAGTGCATCAAATGATACCATATATTTATTCCTAATGTTAATGTTTTTGATGGGTGCAAGGTCTACAAAGTGCTGAAAAATCAGAGCTTATGAAATCTAGCATGTTGGATAAACTTTTGGCTAGGTATCCAACTATTGTGTGAGAGGCGCTTCCAATTTTTGAAGTGACAGGACTGATAGGAATTCCAGATTTGTGTCTTTGATAGTCCATATAACCTGGCTTGTCTAGGTTGGCTTGGCAACAGATTTACAAGTTTCTTACCCTTTTCAGAACTACGAAAGATGTGGCGTGTTTTCTGTAGGAAGATGTAGGTGTATTCGTGTAGGTTTCCTTCTGTAATGCTGATAAGTATTGATGTAGGAAGTTAAGAAATTGTCTGCTGCATTGATGTGTGCTATAGGAGCCAGGTTTTTCAGAGCGTTGATATATCTTCCAGTGATAACATTGTAACAAACTCAACTTTAAATGGTTTGTTTGATAGGGATAAGCTTCAGTTTAGTAAGGGAGCAGACTCTACTCAATAGAGTATTAATAGTCTATTAGATCAAAGACTAAGTTTCCTTTAGACTTAAGCGTGTGAGTTGGTGGTAATATAACGTCATCAAACGTTAAACTAAATTAGAATCCAAAGAAATTAATATATATATATATATATATATATATATATATATATATATATATATATATATATATATATATATATATATATATATATATATATATATATATATATATATATATGTCGTGCCGATTAGGTAAAACTGGTCAATTAACAAGAACTCATCTAAAATTAAGTCCTTTCTAAAATTTTCTCTTATACGTTTAAAGATATATTTTTTCATTTATGTTAATGTAAGAATTTATAATTTTGTACCAAGAGAAACTTTGAAAACCTACCTAACCTTATTACAACAAGCGCAATTTAATTTAGCCTAGCCCAACTAAATATATTTTAGATACGTTAACATTAATTTAATAATAAACAAACACAATGAAATATATTTTTTCGTTATGTTCAGAATGATTTTGGCGAAATTATTGCATACACAAATTTTCACTTGTCTTATATAGCAAGGTGAGCGTTGCTATTTAAGCCAAAATCGCAAGTTTTACCTAATCGGCACGACATATATATATATATATATATATATATATATATATATATATATATATATATATATATATATATATATATATATATATATAAAAAGCAACGCTCACCTTGCCATATAAGACAAGTGAAAATTTGTGTATGCAATAATTTCGCCAAAATCATTCTGAACATAACGAAAATATATTTCATTGTGTTTGTTTATTATTAAATTAATGTTAACGTATCTAAAATATATTTAGTTGGGTTAGGCTAAATTAAATTGCGCTTGTTGTAATAAGGTTAGGTAGGTTTTCAAAGTTTCTCTTGGTACAAAATTATAAATTCTTACATTAACATAAATGAAAAATACATCTTTAAACGTATAAGAGAAAATTTTAGAAAGGACTTAATTTTAGATGAGTTCTTGCTAATTGACAGTTTTACCTAATCGGCACACATATATATATATATATATATATATATATATATATATATATATATATATATATATATATATATATATATATATGTCGTGCCGATTAGGTAAAACTTGCGATTTTGGCTTAAATAGCAACGCTCACCTTGCCATATACGACAAGTGAAAATTTGTGTATGCAATAATTTCGCCAAAATCATTCTGAACATAACGAAAAATATATTTCATTGTGTTTGTTTATTATTAAATTAATATTAACGTATCTAAAATATATTTAGTTGGGTTAGCTAAATTAAATTGCGCTTGTTGTAATAAGGTTAGGTAGGTTTTCAAAGTTTCTCTTGGTACAAATTTATAAATTCTTACATTAACATAAATGAAAAAATATATCTTTAAACGTATAAGAGAAAATTTTAGAAAGGACTTAATTTTAGATGAGTTCTTGCTAATTGACCAGTTTTACCTAATCGGCACGACATATATATATATATATATATATATATATATATATATATATATATATATATATATATATATATATTATATATATATATATATATATATAATACATATATATACAGTGAACCCTCGGTTAACGAATACCCCGGAAATCGTGCAATTATGTAAATATAATTTTGTAAGTTCTTGTGGAAGTGTATTTTTGGGGGTCTGAAATAGACTAACCTACGTGAAATTTTTCCTTAAGGGAGTAAATTCGTTCGGTAATGGCACTTGAGCAGACTTCAGGAGTGAAGTTTTTACGAAACTCGGGGGTCCACTGTATTAGGGACTTGATACAGTAAGCTAAAGTCATTGATAAAATATTTTAGGGAAGTAAGCACAAGGCATTACACGAACCTTTCAGTGCCAGGAATAACTCTGAATAATACAGCTTAGGGAAGTGTACACTACACAGTACATATAAAGGACAGAATGGATTTACTGCGCAATAATTAATGATTAAAGAGGGAAGCATCCTTAAGGCAGTATTTTACTTAAAATACTCAGACTGGTGTGAAAATATTAAACACACTAACACAGGTACGGAAATAACCTCAAGAGTCTGAACAGGGTCAGTGTTATAAGTCAAATATTATGTAGCCTACACCCTAATAGGCAAACACTGCCCAGAAAATATCAAAACTAGCTTAAAATAAATATATATACTTTTAGGGACGATAAAATAAAGTTACACCATCATATAGCCCAAGATAGTGTCAGATAAGTATTAATTGATTAATATGTAGGCAGCTAATAAGCTACGGCAGTGTCAGATTGACCTAAACACAGCTGAAAAATATTCTAAATACACATTCTGGAAAAATGTCAGGAATTATAATAAGTAATGTCGATGTTATAATAGGTAATGTGTATATAGTTAAGAAGTATAGTATAGAAGTTAAGCCTGTCTACGATAGCACACAAAAGACTGGCACTTTGTCTCAGGTGTTGGAACAGCATTAGATAAATAGCAATTAGGGTTCATCCTACCTTGATCTTCTTCCCTGTTAAGGGAGATGAATAAGATAATTACATCGTACCTGCCACTGCCATTACTGCCTGCCCGTGACTCAAGCAACTCTCTGAGAGTGAGTCAGTAAATGAGTGAATAAGTCTGCTCGAGTCTCTGCTCTTGATCCAAGAGTCACCTCTAGGTCACATTAGGAATTAAGTTGGCCAGTCAGGTCACAGAATACAATGTTATGTGGCCAGTTATTATGGAGACGCAGAAGTTTCTGATATGCAAAATATAATGTAATTGTAATTTAATCGTTTTCATACACGTATAAAACATTAATTAGACAATGCAAATTTGCATCGGTTCTATGTGAAACTTGACCAAATGAATAAAATAATACAATTTTAGAGAATAATAGAGAAGATGACTGTAATTTAAATAACGTTCATTAAGCAAGAATTCCTCTTATATTAACTGCCTCATTATTTATGAATAAAACAGACTTAAAGAACGTTCAAGGTTACTTATTTTCAAGTTGTTGTGGCAACAATACAAGGTTGCAGAGTGTTGCAACCATGCTGAGCAAATGTTTAGCTTCCTGTCTCTATATCGGCATACCTGGTCACATGGTAACTACATCTTTATATAACATACCATTGTCACTATGCTGAGTCAAGCTGCAGTCATCACTAGAAAGAGTCGACACAATGACATCAACATTCTATAAACAATAATAATTAAAATAATAATATTTTTCATGTGTACACATAACTATGCTTAGGTGACAACTGTGGCGATGATTCCTTGTTGAAATTTTTTTCTGTAGGTCTGAGTCATTAAAACTGTGGTAGTGAATTTGTCGATGATAGGATTTTCTTACAAATCTTTGTCTTGAACTTTAGACCCAGACTGAGAGCTTCAGTTTCTGTGAGAGAAAGAGTGCGTGAGGATAAATTGTTCAGTATCTCTGGTCGTCCCATTTGACTCCATTTTCTTTCAGAACACAAGAGTTGTGTAGTTTGCGTGTTGAATTCAGTCTTTGCTGTACGTCAGCAGCAGTGGCTTTGCTGAGAATAATTTCAGAAAAAAGGCTGTCAGGAGATGGGAGGGTGGCACGAAGAGTGGTGATCCGTGTGGATCTCTTGTAGATTTTTCTGCAATATCTTGAAGGTAGGCGCGGGCAGCCTGTATGTTGCACAGATCTAAAAAGAGATATCTTACGAACTGGAACACAACAGTGTATTGAAGCATCTTTAATTGCTACCAGCAGCACCACAGAACAAACAGCTGGCAAGTGCACCATCTTAACTGCTCTTGCGTATATGACACAATACGCTGATGCCTTTCTTTCTCGTGATACAGCTATAAGATGACTTGACTCCTTCACTTCCTTTCTCCTCTATATTCTTTTTTATTAACACATGGGCCGTTTCTCACCAAGGCAGGGTGGGAAACTGTTAGCCAGACTCAAATTCGGCTAACCAGTTTTCCTTAATCCCTTCATTAATATTACTTTACTCACACTCCAACAGCACGTCAAGTCATAAAAAAAAAACATTCGTCTCAACTCCCTCCTATCTAAAACGCTCACGCATGCTTGGTGGAAGTCCAAGCCCCTCGCACACAAAACCTCCTTTACCCCCTCCCTCCAACATTTATTAGCACGACTCCTACTCCACCTTCCTTCCACTACAGATTTCCTCGAAGTCATTATATTTTGTGCCTCTCTAAGTGTCTGAACCACCTTAACAACCACTCCTCTGCCTTCTGGATATTTTTAGTAGCCCCGCACCTTCTTCTAATCTCCAAGTTACGGGTTCTCTGCATTATATTCACACCACACATTGCCCTCAGACACGGCATTTCCACTGCCTCCAGCCTTCTTCTCGTTGCAACATTCACCACCCATGCTTCACACCCATATAAGAGCGTTGGTACCACACTCATACATACTCTCATACATTCCCCTCTTTGCTTCCATGGATAACGTTCTTTGTTTCCACAGATTCCCCAGTGCTCCACTCACCATTTTCCCTTAATCAGTTCTATGATTCACCTTATCTTTCATAGATCCACCTGCTGACAAGTCCACTCCCAAAATACCTGAATACTCCCTCCCTCCAATCAAATATTCAGCCTTTCACTACCTAAATTATTTGTTATCTTCATCACCTTGCTTTTTCCTATGTTCACTTTTAATTTCCTTCTTTAGCATACCCTTCCAAAGTCGCTCACCAACCTCTGCAATTTCTCTTCAGAATCTCCCAAGAGCACAGTGTCATCAGCAAAGAGCAACTGTGACAACTCCCACTTCGTGTTAGATTCTTTATATTTTAATCCCACACCTCTAGCCAATACCCGAGCATTCACTTCTCTTATAACCCCTTCTATAAATATACTGAACAACTATGGTGACATCACGCATCCCTCTCTTATTCCTACTTTTACTGGAAAATAATCTCCCTCTCTCCTACACACTAATCTGAGCCTCAATATCCTCGTAAGAACTCTTAACTGCTTTCAATAACTTACTACCTATTCCATTAATTTACAACATCTGCTAGACTACTTCACTATCCACTCTATCATATACCTTTTCCAAATACATACATGAAATAAAAACCTCTTTACCCTTATCTAAATACTGTTCACCTATACGTTTCCCTGTAAATACTTGGTCTACATACACCCCTACCTTTTCTAAAGTCTCCTTGTTCATCTGCTATCCTACTCTTAATTCTTTATATAATAACTTTATCATACACTTTACCAGATATATTCAACAGGCTTATTCCCCTATAATTGTTATACTCTCTCTTTTGTCCCCTTTGCCTTTATACAAAGGAACTATGCAGCCTGGTCACAGACTTTAGCATTCACACACTTTAGCATTCATGTCTCCCACCACGACTAGTCTCTCACTTGCTTCAAAACTTCCCAAACACTCGCTTAATATTTCACAAAATATATCTCTCTTTCTCTATGTCCTCTACACTCCTCTCTTCTCCATGTGCATAAACACATATTATAACTCAATCTCAGCATCCGACCCTTATTTTAATCCACATAATCGATGAATTTATGCATTTATATTCCCTCTTCTCCTTACATAACTGACCCTTCAACATTATTGCTAAACCTTCCTTAGCTCTAACTCTCTCAGATACTCCTGACTTAATCCCATTTATTTCTCCAAATTCATTTCCATATATTTCTTCCTAACGAATAGAACACAAAGATTAATAGTAAACAGAGTAAATTCTGAGGCAGCTACGGTGAAAAGCTCTGTTCCACAAGGCACAGTACTCGCTCCCATCCAATTCCTCATCCTCATATCTGACATAGACATAGATGTAAGCCATAGCTCTGTGTCTTCCTTTGCAGATGACACCTGAATTGCCATGACAGTGACCTCCATCGAAGACACCACAAGACTCAAAGCGGACATCAACCAAATCTTCAAATGGGCCACTAAAAACAATATGAAGTTCAATGAAGAGAAATTTCAACTACTCAGATATGGAAAATTTGAGGAAATTAAAATTGCATCAGGGTATACAACAAATTCTAACCATACAATAGAGCGAAAAGCTAATGTGAAGGACCTAGGAGTGATAATGTCAGAGGATCTCACCTTCAAGAACCACAGCAACGTATCTACCACATCTGCTAGAAAAATGATAGGATGGATAATGGGAACCTTCAGAACTAGGGACGCCAAGTATATGATGATTCTCTTCAAATCTCTTGTTCTCTCTGGGCTGAAATACTGCTTTACACTAACTGCCCCTTCAAGGCAGGCGAAATTGCTGACCTGGAGAGTGAACAAAGAACTTTCACGGCACACATAAGTACGATAAGGCACCTAAATTACTGGGAACGGTTGAAGTCCCTTGATTTGTATTCCCTGGAATGCAGGCCGGAGAGATAATAATATACACTTGGAAAATCCTAGAGTAATTAGTACCAATCTTGCACACGAAAATCACTCCCTATGAAAGCAAAAGACGCAGCAGGAGATGCAACATTTCCCCAATGAAAAGCAGGGGCGCCACAAGTACACTGAGAGACAGTACAGTAAATGTCAGGGGCCCAAGACTGTTCAACTGCCTCCCAGCATACATAAGGAGGATTACCAAGAGACCCCTGGCTGTCTTCAAGAAGGCACTGGACAGGCACCTAAAGTCAGTACCTGACCAGCCGTGCTGTGGTTTGTACGTCAGTTTGCGTGCGGCCAGCAGTAACAGCCTGGTTGATCAGACCCTGATACACCACGAGGCCTGGTGTCAGATCGGGCTGCGGGGGCGTTGACCCTGAAACCCTCTCCAGGTATACTCCATTCAGCTTCATATTTTTAAAAAAATATATATATATATATATATATATATATATATATATATATATATATATATATATATATATATATATATATATATATATATATGTCGTGCCGATTAGGTAAAACTTGCGATTTTGGCTTAAATAGCAACGCCCTTCTTGCCATATAAGACAAGTGAAAATTTGTGTATGCAATAATTTCGCCAAAATCATTCTGAACACAACGAAAAAATATATTTCATTGTGTTTGTTTATTATTAAATTAATGTTAACGTATCTAAAATATATTTAGTTGGGTTAGGCTAAATTAAATTGCGCTTGTTGTAATAAGGTTAGGTAGGTTTTCAAAGTTTCTCTTGGTACAAAATTATAAATTCTTACATTAACATAAATGAAAAAATATATCTTTAAACGTATAAGAGAAAATTTTAGAAAGGACTTAATTTTAGATGAGTTCTTGCTAATTGACCAGTTTTACCTAATCGGCACGATTATATATATATATATATATATATATATATATATATATATATATATATATATATATATATATATATATATATATATTCGTGCCGATTATAAACTTGCGATTTGCTTAAATAGCAACGTCACCTTGCCATATAAGACAAGTGAAAATTTGTGTATGCAATAATTTCGCCAAAATCATTCTGAACCTAACAAAATATATTTCATTGTGTTTGTTTATTATTAAATTAATGTTAACGTATCTAAAATATATTTAGTTGGTTAGTAAATTAAATTGCGCTTGTTGTAATAAGGTTAGGTAGGTTTTCAAAGTTTCTCTTGGTACAAAATTATAAATTCTTACATTAACATAAATAAAATATATCTTTAAACGTATAAGAGAAAATTTTAGAAAGGACTTAATTTTAGATGAGTTCTTGTAATTGGCCAGTTTTACCTAATCGGCACGACATATATATATATATATATATATATATATATATATATATAATATATATATATATATATATATAATATATATAATATATAGTCTGTCACGATTTCTTAACGTTTAAAATAGCAGTCACTTTTTCTTTATATTAATGACAAGTTTAAATTTTGTATCAAGAGAAACTTGAAAACCACCTAACCTTAACAACAACATTATTTAGCCTAACCAACTAATTATTTTTAGATACGTTAACATTAATTTAATAATAAACAACACAAATATATTTTTCGTTATGTTCAGAATGATTTGGCAAAATTCATACACAATTTCACTTGTCTTAATGGCAAGGTGAGCGTGTATTTAGCAAAACGAGTTTTCTTTAATCGACATAATATATATATATATATATATATATATAAATATATATATATTAATTCTGCGATTAGGTAAATGATATAATGCCCTTGCCATATAAGACAGTGAAAATTTATGTAATTTGCCAAATCATTCTGAACTAACGAAAATATATTTCATTGTTTGTTATTATTAAATTAATGTTAACGTATCTAAAATATATTTAGTTGAAATAATTGCTTGTTGTAAAGGTAGGTTCAAGTTTTTGGTACAAAATTATAATTCTTACATACATAAATAAAATATACTAACGTATAAGAAAAATTTAGAAAGGATTAATTTTAGATGAGTTCTGTTAATTGCCAGTTTACTAATCGCACGAATATATATATATATATATATATATATATATATATATATATATATATATATATATATATTATATTATTATATGTCGTGCCGATTAGGTAAAACTTGGATTTTGCTTAAATAGCAACGTACTTGCCATATAAGATCAAGTGAAAATTTGTGTATGCATATTTGCCAAATCATTCTGAACTAACAAATATATTATTGTGTTTTTATTAAATTAATGTTAACGTATCTAAAATATATTTATTGTTACATAACGCTTGTAATAAGTTAGGTAGGTTCTTCTCTGGTACAAATTAAATTTTACATTAACATAAATTAAAATATATCTTAGATAGAGAAATTTTAGAAGGACTTATTTGAGATTCGATTAGTTTACCTAATCGGCACGACATATATATATATATATATATATATTCATGCCGATTAGTAAAATTAATTGCAAGAACTCATCTAAATTAAGTATTTCAAAATTTTCTTATAGTTTAAGTATATATTTTTATTTATGTTAATGAAGAATTTAAAATTTTGTACCAAGAGAAACTTGAAACCTACTAACTTATTAACAAGCATAATTTAGCCTAACCCAACTAATATATTTTAGATACGTTAACATTAATTTAATAATAAACAAACACAATGAAATATATTTTTCGTTATGTTCAGAATGATTTTGGCGAAATTTTGCATACACAAATTTTCACTTGTCTTATATGGCAAGTGACGTTTATTTAAGCAAATAAGTTTACTAATCGGCACGACATATATATATATATATATATATATATATATATATATATATATAGATATATTCGTGCCGATTAGGTAAAAACTGGTCAATTAGCAAGAACTCATCTAAAAAAGTCCTTTTCAAAATTGATTCTTATACGTTTAAAAATATATTATTTTTCATTTATGTTAATGTAAAATTAATAATTTTTACCAAAAACTTTGAAAACTACTAACCTTATTAAACAAGCGATTTATTTAGCTAACCATCTAAATATATTCTTAGATAGTTAACATTAATTAATAATAAACAAACAAATGAAAATTTTTCGTTATGTTCAGAATGATTTTGCAATTATTGATACACAAATTTCCTTGCTTATATGGCAATGAGCTTGCTATTTAAGCCAAAATCAAGTTTTACCTATATCTGCACACATATATATATATATATATATCCTGAGTATACCTAGGTAGAGGTTACTTCAAATAGAAGCCTCCCTGCAGCACCTGAATCTTGATGAATGGCATTTCAATAAGTCATTATTATATATACTATAATATATATTAGTTTTATATTATAATTATATTGACTATAGATATAGATATTATCTCGATAGTAATCAATTGCGACTCATTTAATATTAAGTTGCTTTTAAAGCCTTCGTTTAAAATTATATTTTATTCATGATTAAAAAAATAATTTTAACAAAAGAGTTTTAGAAAACTACCTTAACTTTTATAATGAGCATTTATTAGCTAATCAACTAAATATATTCTGATAATTTACATTAATTTAATAATAAACAAACAATGAAATACATTTTTTCGTTAGGTTCAGAATGATTTTTGCAAAAAATATTGCATACACAAATTTTCGCTTGCCTTATTCGGCAAGAAGAGCGTTGCTATTTAAGCCAAAATTGCAAGTTTTACCTATTCGGCATGACACACACACACACACATGATACACACACACACTCACACACATAGTATATATGTTCTCTCATTCTCTTGTATTAATAGGAGTAGCCCTGCCCAGCACAGAAGCGTATCCAATAAAGATGTCCTGGGTGCATGAACTTGTGCACTTTCGAAGGTGCACAAGTACGTACACCTCACATACTGAGTGCACAGCTCAGATACTGAGCGTCTTTTGAGTAATTGGTATATCAGTTGCCTATAGGATGACTTATGAATGCCTCTTCAAACTCGCTTCAAATCTTCATCATTAATATTTAACTGCATTACAAGTATATGCCTCACTCTGCACTATTCCAATCGCGTTCATTGAGGTACAGGGAACTGGTGTTACGCAATGAGGCCAAACCTTTCTCGCATCGCGCAGCGACAAAAATAATATATCTGTACTGTAGCTCCCAACAAATAATCTCACTATTTTGCATGCCTTTACTGGAGCTTCCACCCATAATGTCACCAGTATCCTTTGTAAGGTGTAACGAAATCGATCTATAGAACAACTATAATGTTGGGTATACATGTACGTGCAGAGGCCTTGAACCCCCGACCAGAGATCCGATCAATGGTCTAGTTCATGACAGCAGGCAGAGATGCCACACACAAACTTCAGCTCATGTGTAGACGCTGTTTATCTAAAACTATTTGAAGTTGTGGACCAACTTTAGTCTCACAGCAAGATAGAATGTGTTGTGTTAGTCAAGAAGACTAAGATGGAAAGTTGGGAAGAGGCCAGAGGAGGAGCAGATAAGACAGGAGCAGGAAGACGGTATTGTCAAGGGACAGACAAAAGCGGGACAGGAAGAGGAGACTGAATAGGAGGAGCATAACAAAAAGGAGTGAAATAAATAATATGAGGAGAACAAAGAGGAGGGACGGGATGGGATGGAAGAATCAAGGGACAAACAAGAGTGGAACGGAGGAATGAAATCTGGACAGGAGGAGCAGGATGTTCATGAGCAGGATTAGCAGGTGGATCAGGGTGGTCAGGAGGATTTGGCCACACAGGAGGAGCGGGATAGATAGGAGGAAAGGAAAAAAAAGGGAGGAGCAGACCAGAGTGGTTAAAAGACGGAGAAGAGCCGGGAGGAGACGTGAAGGGACGGAAAATGAGACTGAGAAGAACGTGGAAGAAATCACATTAAAGCCGCTGAAAGAATGAATTAGACATTAACTGAGATTGTGTGAGCTACACTCGAACATTACTGACACACGAGCAAGATAAAATGTTCACATTAATAAGGTATCTTATACTTTCTCCTCTTCATTGTTATACATTTGGTAGATACAGTTGTTCCACCCAGGGACTGGGGGTTGTCAGGTATGATTGCCTGTGTACAACTGATGACAGAATGAAGCAAACTCACTGGTAAAAGCCACAGTGAGAAGTGTATTGGGTGTCTGAGAGAACACTTGGTACAGAGATGAAATAAACTACATATATATATATATATATAAAATATATATATATATATATATATATATATATATATATATATATATATATATATATATATATATATACAGTGTATATATATAATGTAGTGCCGAATAGGTAAAACTGGTCAATTAGCAAGAACTCATTTAAAATTAAGTCGCTTCTAAAATTTTCTCTACGTTTAAAAATATATTTTTTTATTTATAGTAATGTAAAAATTAATAATTTTGTACTAAAATAACCTTAGAAAACTTACCTAACCTTATTTTAAAAAGCGCAATTTAATTTAACCTAATTAAACTAAATATATTTTAGATACGTTTAGAAGTTTACAATAATTTAATAATAAACAAACACAATGAAATATATTTTTCTCGTTAGGTACAGAATGATTTTTGTGAAATTATTGCATACACAAATTTTTGCTTGCCTTATTCGACAAGAAGAGCGTTGTTATTTAAACCAAAATCGCAAATTTTACCTATTCGGCACGATATATATATATATATATATATATATATATATATATATATATATATATATATATATATAATAAATATGAACTGCTTATGTTTGAGGTGCAGGGAACTGGGCTTATGTCTGAGGTGCAGGGAGCTGGGCTTATGTCTGAGGTGCAGGGAGCTGGGCTTATGTCTGAGGTGCAGGGAACTGGGCTTATGTCTGAGGTGCAGGGAGCTGGGCTTATGTCTGAGGTGCAGGGAGCTTGGCTTATGTCTGAGGTGCAGGGAGCTGGGCTTATGTCTGAGGTGCAGGGAACTGGGCTTATGTCTGAGGTGCAGGGAACTGGGCTTATGTCTGAGGTGCAGGGAGCTGGGCTTATGTCTGAGGTGCAGGGAGCTTGGGTTATGTCTGAGGTGCAGGGAGCTGGGGTTATGTCTGAGGTGCAGGGAGCTGGGGTTATGTCAGAGGTGAAGGGAGCTGGGCTTATGTCTGAGGTGCAGGGAACTGGGGTTATGTCTGAGGTGAAGGGAACTGGGCTTATGTCTGAGGTGCAGGGAACTGGGGTTATGTCTGAGGTGAAGGGAGCTGGGCTTATGTCTGAGGTGAAGGGAGCTGGGGTTATGTCTGAGGTGCAGGTAACTGGGCTTATGTCTGAGGTGCAGGGACTGGGGTTATGTCTGAGGTGCAGGGAGCTGGGCTTATGTCTGAGGTGCAGGGACTGGGGTTATGTCTGAGGTGCAGGGAACTGGGGTTATGTCTAGGTGCAGGGAGCTGGGGCTTATGTCTGAGGTGCAGGGAACTGGGCTTATGTCTGAGGTGCAGGGAGCTGGGCTTATGTCTGAGGTGCAGGGAGCTGGGGTTATGTCTGAGGTGCAGGGAGCTGGGTTATGTCTGAGGTGCAGGAGCTGGGGTTATGTCTGAGGTGCAGGGAGCTGGGGTTATGTCTTAGGTGCAGGGAGCTGGGTTATGTCGAGGTGAAGGGAGCTGGGGTTATGTCTGAGGTGAAGGGAGCTGGGGTTATGTCTGAGGTGCAGGGAACTGGGGCTTATGTCTGAGGTGCAGGGAGCTGGGGTTATGTCTGAGGTGCAGGGAGCTGGGCTTATGTCTGAGGTGCAGGACGGTTAGCTGAGGGGGGGTTATGTCTGAGGTGCAGGGAGCTGGGGTTATGTCTGAGGTGCAGGGAGCTGGGTTATGTCGAGGTGCAGGGAGCTGGGCTTATGTCTGAGGTGCAGGGAGCTGGGCTTATGTCTGAGGTGCAGGGAGCTGGGGTTATGTCTGAGGTGCAGGGAGCTGGGCATGTCTGAGGTGCAGGGAGCTGGGCTTATGTCTGAGGTGCAGGGAGCTGGGCTTATGTAGTCAGGAGGTTATGTCAGGGAGCTGGGCTTATGTCTGAGGTGCAGGTAGCTGGGGTTATGTCTGAGGTGCAGGGAACTGGGCTTATGTCAGAGGTGAAGGGAGCTGGGCTTATGTCTGAGGTGCAGGGAACTGGGGTTATGTCTGAGGTGCAGGGAGCTGGGCTTATGTCTGAGGTGCAGGGAGCTGGGGTTATGTCAGAGGTGAAGGGAGCTGGGGTTATGTCTGAGGTGCAGGGAACTGGGCTTATGTCAGAGGTGCAGGGAGCTGGGCTTATGTCTGAGGTGCAGGGAACTGGGGTTATGTCAGAGGTGCAGGGAGCTGGGCTTATGTCTGAGGTGCAGGGAGGTGGGGTTATGTCAGAGGTGAAGGGAGCTGGGCTTATGTCTGAGGTGCAGGGAGCTGGGGTTATGTCTGAGGTGGGGAAGCTGGGCTTATGTCTGAGTTTTCACTGAGGTGTAGGGAGCTGAGGTTATCACTGAAGTACAGGGGCTGGGGTTATCACTGAGAAGTACTAGACAGGGCTGGGGTTATCACTGAAGTACAGGGCTGGGTTATCACTGAAGTACAGGGGCTGGGGTTATCACTGAAGACAGGGGCTGGGGTTAGCACTGAAGTACAGGGCTGGGGTTATCACTGAAGTACAGGGCTGGGGTTATCACTGGAGTACACGGGCTGGGGTTATCACTAGAGTACAGGGGCTGGGGTTATCACTGAAGCACAGGGGCTATCACTGAAGTACAGGGGCTGGGGTTATCACTGAAGTACAGGGGCTGGGATTATCACTGAAGTACAGGGGCTGGGGTTATCACTGAAGTACAGGGGCTGAGGTTATCACTGAAGTACAGAGGCTGGGGTTATCACTGGAGTACAGGGGCTGGGGTTATCACTAGGTGCTGGGGGCTTAGATTATCTCTTGAATTATCAGATATTACGTGTCAACACCTACAGTATAATTGATCATGGCAAGTTACCCGCACTGGCCTCTTTGTTGAGCGTAATAACAAAGGCACCGAGTTACTGTTATTTTTATGATAAAGAATTAATAGAGTTCATTAAATCCAGGAGGCTGGGCAACAGTCATTATTATGAAAATATATTTTTATTTACATAATTAGCAAGGTAGCAAAGTATTAGCCTAAGCTGTCGGAAGTATCAATGAACAATTGGGCTTCGATTTTATTGTAGTATCGTCAGTAGAAGTTTACCTCTGACTATTATTTTACCTCTCACTGTTATTATTATTATTAGTATTTCTGTAATTAAAATTAAGTGCTAAACCGCAAAAGTCATATAGCGGTGCCTTCTGACTATTAAAGTTATATACAAGCAGAGTGATTCTCGTATCCAGTATCGTACTACAAGCTTAACTGATTTTAATACCAGAACTTAAAATATACCAAGAAAAGAAGTGCCAATGTTACATTATAATGTATCACACATACTGAACATAAAAAACCACAGCAGAACACAGTGGTAACTATACACCCGAAATCCACCCAAGGACTACAGCAGGAGTACAGAAGACATCACCAGAGATAAAGAGGACACTCAGAGCCTCCAGTGGCATTCTGTTAAAAGAAAATCCACCGAAAGTGAACGGATGTCAAATATGTCTGTTATTTGTCAAGATAGATTCTCTTGTCGTTTGCTCGAAACACCGTAGGTATGTGGGTATGAGAACTGAAAACTAACTACGTATGTAGGATGTGAGGCAGCCACTGCTGGCACTGCTCTGAGCAGGTAGTCTGCTTCCTGTCACCTCCTATGAGACCTGGTTGTATCACCTAACATGTGACACAACCCATAAATAAAATAATAATAATAACGATGAGAATAACCTAATCCTAAATGATGGTGAAAAAATAATAATAATAATAATAATAATAAATAATAATAATAATAATAATAATAATAATAATAATAATAATAATAATAATAATAATAATAATAATAATAATAATAATAATAATAATAATAATAATAATTATTTTAACTTTGCATGGGTTTAGGAAGAGTTTGTTCAGTGACTATAATCTTTTCTATAATTTCAGGTATCTCTCTGCCTTTCACCTTGACACACACAGTCGGGTGAGGACCAGACAGAGTTTCATAGTTTGCTTTTGAATTTTCTTCACTTGTATGTCCCTGCAGATACCTCATGTCTCCTGCTCCAGGGATGGAGTGACATGTTCTGGTCAATGAGAAGAGTGTTTCTTCCTAGGACTATTTGGAGAAAGGTTTTCTTAGGCACTGCTGAGGTAGTAGGTACCTTGGAGTCACTCATCTCTGGTAACATGAGAACATTCAGATCTCAGGGGGTAACGGTTGATGAGGCGATGAATCAGAATGAAGAAAGATGATGTCAGTGGGTAGTGGATACGACCCCAGTTGGGACCACTCATTCTAAAGTGGTATCACCAACACTAGAGAAATGAATGTGGGTAGTAGAGCACAAGTTGACACCATCCACTCTCTCTGCACCACCTCAACAAAACAGCAGTGTATGCCTACTCACCAAACGTAACACACACTCTCCCAGTTACTGTGAATGATCTAAAACTGGATTAAGTACCTATCTACCTATCACATTAATGTCACTTGAAAAGTGACAAGCAATATAGTCCCATTTTATTACGGTACTCTACATTATTTTGTTCACCAAAAAGATACCTGGGCAAGAATTTTTTTTTAATAAATTTAAAGTCCAGATAAAGTGTCTGTGACCACATTTAAGGGACCTTTGAGGTGGGATACGCCTATGTTCAAAGGTTGTATAGAAGAACCAGCCTCATACTCTTAGCATTTTTATCCTTCATGGTATTAATATAAGTCAGTTGGTTAAGATTGCTGAGTAAATTAATTACATGAGGTGATGTGCCCAAGTAAATCTCAAAATATACCAAAGCCACAACCAGAGCTAATGTTTCCTACTCAATGGTGGCATAGTTCTTCTGGTGATTTGAGTTGTGTGTTGTTTGTCTTTTTCTTTAAACAGCATAATCGCTCACATCCACCTGGACAGTGAAAGGCAAGGGAAATTGTGGGTTCTAAAGTACAGACACTGGGATGCAAGTTAGCATGCGTCCCACCACTTAAACTTTACTGTATTGATAGTTATTTAAAAATGGGAGCCACAACTTTAGAGAAATTGAGGCCAAACCTCTTATACTATCCTGTCATAGCTAGGAAACATTGCACATCTTTCTTATCTTTTGGAGCAAGCAACTGAACAATAGCCATGGCTTTTGCCTTCACTGGGGCAATGTTACCTTGACCAATGACGTATCCCAAGCACATAACACAAGACCTGGCTAAGTCACATTTTGCCAGGTTTGCCCTGAAATTATGTTCGGTAGTTTTTCCAGAAGTTTTCTAAGCTGAAGCTAGTGTTGTTTCCATTCATTACTGCTGACTAGAAAATCGTCAATATATGCCTCAATACCTTCTAGATCTTCTGTTAGTTGGACATGATGTGTTGGAATGAAGCCGGCGCATCCCTAAATTGAAATGGTGTCACTTGGTAGTTGTAGAGACATTTATGCACGGTAAGAGCAGTACCCTCTCTTGTTCGAGGTGTGAGGGTACTTGGTAGTACACAGTAGGGTCAGATGACTGACATAAGTGGTACCTGAGACTCAGTTGGTAACATAACCATCAGGTTGAGTCACACAGCGTTCACTTTATGGTAGTCATTACACATTCTATAGGTACCATCAGGTTTAGTAACATGATGCATGCCGAGGCCAAAGGACTCGCTTTTTCAATCAACCAATATTCAAGTAAAAGTTTTATTTTCATTTTGTTTCAAAGGACTCATTCTGGAGGAGCTTGTTTGATAGGGGCGACACCTTGATCATAGACACTATGTTTTCCCTAGTGTACAATATACATCTCGGAAGAGGCGGGTGAATTCCAGGATCAGAGATTTTATATCAGTGGCTTTATCTTCGTGTAACTTTTCTAAAAAATTGTTGAGAATGAAGAATCTCAGTTCTCTAGACATACCACTATTCCTCTAGAAGCCACTGGAGGGCGAAACGTTTATTATAAAGATACCCAGATGTTGCATATGTGCCTTAATTTCATATTGTCGGTATTGTATACCTTTCTTGTACAAGCATCAGGAAGTTTATCTGATTTTTAGCTTGCAAAGGAAAAACCGAATTTGTCAGAAGGTTAGGTTACGTTTGGAAAAGAGAACAACTGTTCCTGACGCGGGTCTTAGTCATATATCGACCCGCCACTGAAGCATTTGGTCGTCTGACCGAGGCCTTCTGCTGGCTTACTGGTCCCTCCATTAAAAATTAATATTTATACTTACATGAAGGAAATCTAAATGATATGCCTTGCGTTGATCGATGAGTTATATGAGCTCGCTCTGGTCTTCTTCCCAGGAGTGCGAACTAAGTAGTTTTCATTATTTACTTTCCCACAATTTTTAATAGAACCACAAATCTGGTTTGCAGAGCATCTCCATGTACGCACCTTTGTATCATTACTTTATCTCTGCACTGAAGGATCTACGGACAACCATTTTATCATACTTCTCTTTCATCTTCTTATGAGCACTTACTAAGCTATTTGAGGCTATTTCATGAGCAGTCTTCAGATGTTGCTGCATCAAAGCAGGAGTGTTACTGACTGAAGGAGCTTCCTAACCTAGCCAAACCTAGTTCAAAATGAAGACTTTCCTGTTCACTCTAATAACTAATAGTAATAATGGTGACCCTTCATCCCAGTCTTTGGGAATATTCGGTGCAGAAGGTTTGCATCATAGACCTTAATGTCTGGTGAAGACGTTCCAGTACATCTCGAGACGTCTTTACTCTGCTTCTGTACAGCTTTATTCTGCTTCTATACAAGTTTATTCTGCTTCTATACAAGTTTATTCTGCTTATATACAGCATTATTCTGCTTCTATACAAGTTTATTTTATCTTCATCGTTATTCTCCTTTTAACATATATTTACGTATTCTGCCTCTATACATCTTTATTCTCTCTCAGTACAAGTTTATTCTGCCATATATATCCTTCTTCTTCTATACATCTTCATTCTGCCTCTGTACATCTTTGTTCTGTCTTTATCCATTTATATTCTAACTCTTTACATTTTATGCTTTACTCTTCTTCTATTTATTTTTTCTGCCTCTATAATCATATTACTTCTCACATACATCCTAATACTGCCTCTCAATATCTTTATGCTGCTCTGTTTATCTTTATCTTGCCCTGTTTATCTTTATCCTGCTCTGTTTATCTTTATCCTGCTCTGTTTATATTTATCCTGTATTAATTCCATACCTATATATCTTTGTCATGCCTCTCTATATATATTCTGCTTTCATCACTTCATCCTGCCTCTATTTGTCATATTCAGTATCTACAGGATTTTCCTTCTTCTATATACATTTATATTGCCTCTATACCTCTAACTGCTGTTATAGTTACTTCACCTCTATACATCTTAATCTTCCTTGTAACTTACCCATTACTTTACCATTCCCATCACTTTCACTACACAACAAATTTATACTAAGCGAACCACTAAGGAATAAAAATGCCATGCAGATTTACACGGGTTCCTTGTGAACGACAGGCAGGATGCAAGAGTGTATTTAACCTGGTCTAAATTATTATTCGAAGGGGAAGGCTACTAATTTCACCTGGATAATTTATACCGGGCAATAAAACTGGGCAATAAAACTACCCCAGCGCCCTCCACATCTTCCTTTGGAATATCACTCAAAATTTGTTGCCACTCGCAAGCCTCAAACTCCTCCTATCGCCTAAATTATCGCGGCAATCTAAACATTGAGCATTTTGTAAACGGCGAGGAGGTGTGTGTGACAATCATTAGGCGTATTACCACAAGCTGGCAAGGTATACACAGCCGTCGACGAGTGGAAATATATGAATGTGTCCTAAATGAGTTGGTAAGTGCAGGCGAGTGTTGTGTCGGGGAGCGGCCATGCTGAGCCCCTCGCTGCAGTTGCCACGCACTTTATTCATGGCAGGCAACACGCACACCACCGCTGCCTTCTTGATTTCATCTCCACCACCATGCTGGAATATCTTAATAGAATCTGAGCGTTTGGGCTAAAGAATTCGAGAGGTGTGTTGATGATGTTTGTGGTAATGATTGGCTGATGGTGGAGTCGACGCCAGACGCACCTCGAGAGAGCAACACAGTTGACATTCTTCGTCAGGATCCAAACATTTCCATCAAAACAACCCTAACAAAGGATTAAACTGCCTATGAATAATTTTAAAGTAAAAACTTAATCATCAAAGGTACGGAATAGGTTTGTAAAAGAGGAATTTACATTTTATTATATGGTAAACTGTATTACGTAATTTTTACAACTTTAAACGCGGTCATAGACTCGGTGCCAGCAGGTGAAAAACATACCACAGGTATGAAGTTCATTAACAAAAGCAATTTCCTGGCTTTTTAAACACTAGAGGAAGGTAAATATACAGCGGTGAGGAGGTTCACAGATCACAACACACTTCTGTTGTAACATACGTGACTTAATGTTGACAAAGTGGTTTCTTAAAAAACTCCTGTCCCCTTTCAGGTGTTACATACATATGCATGCATATATATATATATATATATATATATATATATATATATATATATATATATATATATATATATATATATATATATATATATATATCTTTTACCAATAGGTATATTTTATTACATAATATGGTACAAAAGATTTAAGAGATACATTGTCGATATAAAGATGGCATATACAGTACACGAGGTGAGAGATACATGTCTAGTACATATTGTTACATGTTTGTCACTGATTATAATGCAAAAATCTCATCCAGCTCCTCAGAGCTGGGGCGCGTGCCCAGAATACAGCATGCATTACCCCTCTGAACAGCAGCGCTGAGTTGCTGGAACAGAAAACTAGCTGCCCTGGGATCCCTAGTTGACCTGTTGAGTCTTTTGCCCAGCTCCTTGAGGAACTTAGATGCACTCTTTCCCCATGAGCCAAGGGTCTCCGAGCCTATGGGAACAAACATATAATGATGGACAAGTTCTCCATATTTTCTCGACTTTTGGGACTCCCTGAAGGTGGCAGCTGCCCCTCCTTCCCCCCTGGTGTATTGGAGATAGGTATCAGCCAAGGTAGATGCACATGTGTAGTCCCACACCACCTGCTTGCCGTCTGTCCAGGCTTGAAGGGTGATACCATCTGAACGCTTTTGGCTGCCATCAGATCTGCATAGTTGGGGTGGCTCCCTTACTGCTGGGCATCCGGCTGTTGTAAGGCTCCTCTTGATAATGTTATTAATCTCTTCATGTCTTGTCTTTCCCTAGGATTTACGACACACAAGACCATGGTACCCGAATAGGTCTGCTGCTTCACTGCCACAAATACACCTGTGTTCGGCGAGAATAGGGGCGGCAAGTCGAAGGGCAACACCAATGCGGATGGTCTGTGGATCGAGGCGTGTGCCAAGGCTGGAGTTGGGAACAGCCAACAGAAAGTCCCCTGCATGAGGAGCTCTCACTGCAAGGAGGCGGGCTCTATCCTTCCCTGACACACTCTGAAGCATTGCTGAGGCTATATGCTCCACTATTGGGCCATCCCAGTGCGACTGTTTGTAGTTGTTGGGGGGAGCAGGTCTGGTTTCAGAGCCTGTTAGATTATCCCAGAGCCTGGCTCCGTGGACGAACTTTTGGTCATGGATTCCAATCTTGTCCCTAAGATGTTCAGGGAGTATTGTTGCTACAAGCCCTCTGGATGCAATGCATGAAGACAGGAAAGCAGGTAGAGCAATCTGAGATGACTTGCGGACACCAATGCCTCTTAGTCTGACTGGGAGTGTAGCTTGGTCCCACTGCCCATCTTCTAGAGTAAGGTTAAGTACTTTAGTAAAGATCTGCCTCAGGATACTGTCATATTCGTGCAGTATAGGGTTATCTTATGAAGGAGCACATCTTAGGAAATATGTCAACCTGGGCAGACTCAAGATTTTGTGAAAAGGTACAAGGCATCATGGGTGTCAAGATTGCCTATTCGTTGTTCCATTCTTCTCCAAGTGCAAAGTCATGAAGATCGGGAAAGGACAAAGAGGACCTCAGACAGAGTACAGTCTAGGTGGCCAAAGACTGCAAACTTCACTTAAGGAAAAGAATCTTGGGGTGAGTATAATATCGAGCAATCTCCTGAGGCACATCAACCAAATAACTGCTGCAGCATATGGGCGCCTGGCAAACCTGAGAATAGCATTCCTACCTCACAGTGAGGAATCGTTAAAGACTCTGTACACCGTGTACGTTAGGCCCATATTGGAGTGTGCAGCATCGGTTTGGAACCCACACCTGGTCAAGCACGTCAAGAAATTAGAGAAAGTATAAAGATTTGCAACAAGACTAGTCTCAAAGCTAAGGGGCATGTCTTACGAGGAGAGGTTAAGGGAACTCGACCTGACGACACTGGAGAACAGGAGGGACATGGGACACATGATAACGACATATAAAATACTGAGAGGAGTCGACAAGGTAGATATGGACAGGATGTTCCAGAGATGGGACACAGCAACAAGGGGTCACAATTGGAAGTTGAAGACTCAGATGAACCACAGAGATGTTAGGAATTATTTCTTCGGCCATAGAGTTGTCAGGAAGTGGAACAATCTGTAGATTGATGTAGTGGAGGCAGGATCCATACATAGCTTTAAAAAGAGATACGATAAGGCTCATGGAGCAGGGAGAGAGAGTGGATCTAGTAGCGACAAGCGAAGAGGTAAGGCCAGGAGCTATGAATCGACCCTGCAACCACAATTAGGTGAGTACACACACACACACACACACACACACACTTTACTGCTGCGTCAACTTTTACTTACACTCAATATAAAGCCTGAATATTTAACGCATATATTTAGTTAGCTAACATTTGTGTTTCGTGGCAGTGGAAATTGAGCAACATTCAGTAACATAAAGTCAACAGTGGATTGTTTACATATAGAGGAGGTTTGAAACCTGTCGACTGCACAAGGGTCATTAAGGCTGCGTGTTAGATGTAACTTAGCAAATATGATTATTTTAATCCATAAAATTTGGGATTAAAGTAAATTTTGAGTGTATATATACTATTAATCCATAACAATTATTAAAAATTTCAATGAATATACACTGACATATGCACACACTCCCCTCCAAGTATATATGATAAGAGATGTATATGCCTGTCAGTGTATATACCATAAGAGATGCACACTTCTTGGATGAGTTATACACACACGTAGGTGCATATACACTGACAAATACACATCTACACATCTCTGAGTCTATATACACTGACAAATACACATCTCTGAGTCTATATACACTGACAAATACACATCTCTGAGTCTATATACACTGACAAATACACATCTCTGAGTCTATATACACTGACAAATACACATCTCTGAGTCTATATACACTGACAAATACACATCTCTGAGTCTATATACACTGACAAATACACATCTCTGAGTCTATATACACTGACAAATACACATCTCTGAGTTTATATACACTGAGAAAGACACAGCTGTCAGTGCACGAAGGTTATGCACATTTAAGAAACTATAACAACCATAGTTCTTACTAATGCAGTCGCCTCGTGAGTATTATTATAATTATTATTATTATAACTATACTACTACTACTACTACTACTACGAACTACTACTACTACTACTACTACTACTACTACTACTACTACTACTACTACTACTACTACTATAATAATAATAATAATAATAATAATAATAATGATAGTGATACTAAAAATAATAATAACTACATATATGTATTGCGATCACTGGACGATCTAAGGAAAGTAACTCCGCTTAGAAGTTGCATTAAAAGTCACAGGGTTGAAGGTTTCAATCCAATCGGATGAGGAACTCCCACATTATACACTAGCCAACAAAAAAATTGAACTTATATTTTAAGAGGACAGAAAGAATTCCAGGGCAGTAATTGTTCGTCAAGGAATATTAAAGGCAGGTGAAAGGTGTTTGTTGCAGTTGTTGATGAACACAGAGTTCGCCCGAGTCTGCGTCAGGGGCTGAGTGCGGGGCTATGTTGTTAAGTGCTTGTTCAAAGTGTGATGGATGGACCACTGGTTCATCTATAGTACCGTGTGATGGATGGACCACTGGTTCATCTATAGTACCGTGTGATGGATGGACCACTGGTTCATCTATAGTACCGTGTGATGGATGGACCGCTGGTTCATCTATAGTACCAAGTGACAGACGGACTGCAGGTTCAACTAGAGTACCGTGTAATGGATGGACCGGTGGTTCTTCTATGGTACCGTATGATGAATGGACCGGTGGTTCAGAGTATCGTGTGATGAATGGACCGCTGGTTCATCACTGGGGTGGGGCAGCTTGATGAGTCAGGGGTGAGTACAGCTGGATTCAGCGGGAATTATGTTGTGGATGAGTCCCCAGAGAGCTTTATCAACATGTGGTGACGTCGGTGCGGGGCGGGGAGGGTCGGGGTGGAGCCAGGAGAGCGGGGTGGGGTGGGAAGGGGCGGGGTAAGGCGTGGTAGAGAGAGAAAGTCCGGATCAAGTATTGACCACAAGTGCACCTGATGAAGACAACATAGAACGTGAGAGGCCTCTAGTTGCTAGCAGTCATACACTGAGGGAGGGATACCATGAAGCAGTATATATCGATGGAAGAATACCATGATGAAGTATACACCGATGGAAGGATACCATGAAGCAGTATACACTGAGAAAGGGATACCATGAAGCAGTATATATCGATGGAGGAATACCATGAAGCAGTATACAATGAGCAAGGGATACCATAAAGCAGTATACACTGAGAAAGGGATACCATGAAGCAGTATATATCGATGGAGGAATACCATGAAGCAGTATACAATGAGCAAGGGATACCATAAAGCAGTATACACTGAGAAAGGGATACCATGAAGCAGTATATATCGATGGAGGAATACCATGAAGCAGTATACAATGAGGGAGGGATACCATAAAGCAGTATACACTGAGGGAGGGATACCATGAAGCAGTATACACCGATGGAGGGATACCATGAAGCAGTATACACCGATGGAGGGATACCATGAAGCAGTATACACTGAGGGAGGGATACCATGAAGCAGTATACACCGATGGAGGGATACCATGAAGCAGTATACACTGAAGGAAGGATACCATGAAGCAGTATACACTGAAGGAGGGATACCATGAAGCAGTATACACCGATGGAGGAACCATGTAGCAGCATAAATAGTGAGAGGGATACCATGTAGCAGCATACTAAGTGGGAGGGATACCATGAAGCAGTATACAAAGAGGGAGGGATACCATGAAGCAGTATACACAGGGAGGGATATCGTGTAGTAGCATACAGAGAGAGAGAGGGATACCATGTATCAGCATACAGAGAGAGAGAGAGAGAGAGAGAGAGAGGGATACCAAACAGCAGCATACAGAGAGAGAGGGATACCATGTAGCAGCATACACAGTTGAGGGATACCATGAAGCAGCATACACAGTGGGAGGGATACCACGAAGCAGCATAAACAGTGGGAGGGATACCATGAAGCAGCATAAACAGTGGGAGGGATACCATGAAGCAGCATAAACAGTGGGAGGGATACCATGAAGCAGCATAAACAGTGGGAGGGATACCATGAAGCAGCATAAACAGTGGGAGGGATACCATGAAGCAGCATAAACAGTGGGAGGATACCATGAAGCAGCATAAACAGTGGGAGGATACCATGAGCAGCATAAACAGTGGGAGGTATACCATGAAGCAGCATAAACAGTGGGAGGGATACCATGAAGCAGCATAAACAGTGGAGAGGGATACCATGAAGCAGCATAAACAGTGGGAGGGATACCATGAAGCAGCATAAACAGTGGGAGGGATACCATGAAGCAGCATACACAGTGGGAGGGATACCATGAAGCAGCATACACAGTGGGAGGGATACCATGAAGCAGCATACACAGTGGGAGGGATACCAGAACAGCATAACAGTGGAGGATACCATGAACAGCATACACAGTGGGAGGGATACCATGAAGCAGCATACACAGTGGGAGGGATACCATGAAGCAGCATACACAGTGGGAGGGATACCATGAAGCAGCATACAAAGTGGGAGGGATTCCATGAACATCAAGATCAGAAGCAGCATAAACAGTGGGAGGGATACCATGAAAGCAGCATACACAGTGGAAGGGATACCATGAAGCAGCATACACAGTGGGAGGGATACCATGAAGCAGCATACACACGTGCGGCCAGCAGTAACAGCCTAGTTGATCAAACCCTGAGCTACCACGATTCCTGGTCTCAGACCGGGCCGTGTGGGTGATGACCCCCGAAACTCTCTCCAGGTATACTCACTCACACACACACACACACACACACACACACACACACACACACACACACACACACACACACACACACACACACACACACACACACACACACACACACACACACATACACTGAGTCTCGACCCCTGCAACCACAATTAGGTGAGTACACACACAGTAGCGGCTAGTGAAGAGGCGGGGCCAGGAGCTGTGAATCGACCCCTGCAACCACAACTAGGTGAGTACACACACACACACACACACACACACACACCA
Source organism: Cherax destructor (assembly GCA_009830355.1). Taxonomy (NCBI): domain Eukaryota; kingdom Metazoa; phylum Arthropoda; class Malacostraca; order Decapoda; family Parastacidae; genus Cherax; species Cherax destructor. The sequence goes on from WNWK01000454.1 coordinate 98,773, forward strand.
CACATACACACACACACCGACATCTTAATAAAGAATCGTTCAGGACCCTGTACACTGTGTACGTTAGGCCCATACTGGAGTATGCAGCACCAGTTTGGAACCCACACCTAGCCAAGCACGTGAAGAAGCTAGAGAAAGTGCAAAGGTTTGCAACAAGACTAGTCCCGGAGCTAAGGGTTATGTCCTACGAGGAGAGGTTAAGGGAAATCGACCTGACGACACTGGAAACAGGAGAGACAGGGGGGACATGATAACGACATATAAGATACTGAGAGGAATAGACAAGGTGGACAGAGACAGAATGTTCCAGAGATGGGACACAGCAACAAGGGGACACAGTTGGAAGTTGAAGACTCAAATGAATCACAGGGATGTTAGGAAGTATTTCTTCAGTCACAGAGTAGTCGGGAAATGGAATAGCTTGGGAAGCGATGTAGTGGAGGCAGGTTCCATACATAGCTTTAAAGAGAGGTATGATAAAGCTCATGGAGCAGGGAGCGTGACCCAGTAGCGGCCAGTGAAGAGGCGGGGCCAGGAGCTATGACTCGACCCCTGCAACCACAACTAGGTGAGTACAACTAGGTGAGTACACACTAACACACACACACACACACACACACACACACACAACACACACACACTACACACACACACGCACACACAGGCTAGGTGGACAAAGGCTACAAATCTCACCAAAGGAGAAAGACCTTGGGGTGAGTATAACGCCAAGCACGTCTCCGGAAACACACATCAACCAGATAACCGCGGCAGCATATGGGCGACTGGCAAACCTAAAATTAGCGTTCCGTTACCTTAACAAGGAATCGTTCAAGACACTATACACCGTGTACGTCAGGCCCTTACTAGAGTATGCAGCACCAGTCTGGAACCCACACCTGGTCAAGCACGTCAACAAATTAGAGAAAGTGCAAAGGTTTGCGACAAGGCTAGTTCCACAACTCAGGGGAATGCCCTATGAAGACAGGTTGAGGGAAATAGGACTAACAACACTGGAGGACAGAAGGGTTAGAGGAGACATGATAACGACATACAAAATACTGCGGGGAATTGACAAGGTAGACAGTGACAGGATGTTCCAGAGAGGGAACACAGACACAAGGGGACACAACTGGAAGCTGAAGACTCAGATGAGTCAAAGGGATGTTAGGAAGCACTTCTTCAGCCATAGAGTAGTTAGAAAGTGGAATAGTCTAGAGAACGATATAGTGGAGGCGGGAACCATACATAGTTTTAAGACAAGGTATGATAAAGCTAATGGAGCAGGGAGAGCAGAGACCCAGTAGCGGACAGCGAAGAGGCGGGGCCAGGAGCTGAGTATCGACCCCTGCAACCACAATTAGGTGAGTACAATTAGGTGAGTACACACACACACACACACACACACACAGTGGACGGGGTGCGTCACCAACAAGGGATGTATCAAGTGCTAGAGGGCATACACACAACTGAGGAGGAGGTGAAGCAGTTACTCAGTGACCTTGATACCTCAAAGGCGATGGGTCCGGACAATATCTCCCCGTGGGTTCTTCGGGAAGGAGCTGAGGTACTGAGTGTGCCACTTACCATAATATTCAACACATCCCTTGAAAATGGGCAGATACCTGAGGTATGGAAGAAGGCCAACGTAGTCCCCATCTTTAAAAAAGGAGACAGAAAAGAGGCACTAAACTATAGACCGGTGTCACTTACATGTATAGTGTGCAAAGTCCTGGAGAAAATCGTCAGGAAAAGAATGGTGGATCACCTCGAGCTGAACAGGATAATAAACACCAGACAGCACGGATTCCGGGAAGGCAAATCCTGTGTAACAAACCTCCTAGAGTTCTATGATAAAGTAACAGAGGTAAGGCAAGAGAGAGAAGGGTGGGCTGATTGCATTTTCCTTGACTGCAGGAAGGCCTTCGACACAGTTCCTCACATGAGATTAGTAAAGAAGTTGGAAGAACAAGCATGTACAACAGGAAGGGCACTGGAATGGATCAAGGAATACCTAAAAGGGAGGCAACAACGGGTCACGGTGCGTGATGAGGTATCACAGTGGGCGCCTGTGACGAGCGGCGTACCACAGGGGTCAGTCATAGGACCAGTGTTATTCTTGGTATATGTAAATGACATGACGGATGGGATAAACTCAGAAGTGTCTCTGTTCGCATATGATGTGAAATTAATGAGGAGAATCACATCGGAAGAGGACCAAGCAGGACTTCAAACAGACCTGGACAAGCTTGACATCTGGTCTAGCAACTGGCTTCTCGAATTCAATCCCACCAAATGCAAAGTCATGAAGATCGGAGAAGGGCAAAGCAGACCGCTGACAGAGTACAGGCTCGGCGGGCAAAGGCTACAAACCTCGGCAAAGGAGAAAGACCTTGGGGTGAGTATAACGCCAAGCACGTCTCCGGAGGCACACATCAACCAGATAACTGCGGCAGCATATGGGCGACTGGCAAACCTAAGATTAGCGTTCTGTTACCTTAACAAGGAATCGCTCAAGACACTGTACACCGTGTACGTCAGGCCCATACTAGAGTATGCAGCACCAGTCTGGAACCCACACCTGGTCAAGCACGTCAAGAAACTAGAGAAAGTGCAAAGGTTTGCAACAAGACTAGTCCCAGAGCTAAGGGGATTGTCCTACGAAGAAAGGTTAAGGGAAATTGGCCTGACGACACTAGAGGACAGGAGGGTTAGGGGAGACATGATAACGACATATAAAATACTGCGAGGAATAGATAAGGTGGACAGAGACAAGATGTTCCAGAGAGGGGACACAGAAACAAGGGGTCACAAATGGAAGTTGAAGACTCCTATGAGTCAAAGAGATGTTAGGAAGTATTTCTTCAGTCATAGAGTTGTCAGGAAGTGGAATAGCCTAGAAAGTGACGTAGTGGAGGCAGGAACCATACATAGTTTTAAGACGAGGTTTGATAAAGCTCATGGAGCAGGGAGAGAGAGGACCTAGTAGCAATCAGTGAAGAGGCGGGGCCAGGAGCTATGACTCGACCCGTGCAACCACAAATAGGTGAGTACACACACTAACACACACACACACACACACACCTAAACATAAAACAGTTTATAGCAACAGTTTTGTGGTAAGTTTAACCTGAGTAATAATAAAAGCGACTTCTTTATTGCCCTGGTCAAGCACTTTACTTGTTTTACTGTGAGTCTGTCATATACATTATCAAACAATGAGTGTCAGCATAAGTGATTTATTACCTGTTATGTATTCTTTACCTCAGGTGAGACACAAATGTCTCCTGTGATGACACAGTTATCTTATGTGATGGCACAGTTATCCTATGTGATGGCACAGTTATCTTATGTGATGGCACAGTTATCTTATGTGATGGCACAGTTATCTTATGTGATGGCACAGTTATCTTATGTGATGGCACAGTTATCTTATGTAATGGCACAGTTATGTTATATTATGGCACAGTTATCTTATGTGATGACACAGTTATCTTATGTGATGGCACAGTTATCTTATGTGATGGCACAGTTATCTTATGCGATGGCACAGTTATCTTATGTGATGGCACAGTTATCTTATGTGATGACACAGTTATCTTATGTGATGGCAAAGTTATCTTATGTGATGGCACAGTTATCTTATATGATGGCACAGTTATCTTATGTGATGGCACAGTTATCTTATGTGATGGTGGAATTATCAGAGATGTCAGAATTATCACGTGTGATTGTATAATTAGTTTATGCTGCGGGGGGACTGTGACCCCCCTCCAAACCCATAAGTAGAACATTTAAGATTTATGTTATAGCGTAAACAAGATGAATATGTTTTCTGGTAAATCCGTTTGTAATGTGTTGAACATCTGTCTGATTTCACCAATACAATAGTTGACATCGATATCCATGATGTATATATATATATATATATATATATATATATATATATATATATATATATATATATATATATATATATATATATATATATACTTTCTTTTTCTTTTTAGGTCACTTTACCTCGGTAAGAGACGGCTGTGTTCGTATCACTAAACATTAGAAGAAAGACTTTGTAACTCTGGGATGTTTAAATGTGTTTGGATGTAGTGCAAATGATAAGAGGTGATGGCCAATGTTATGAATGAAAAGAAGTTGGATGTCATAGGTCTAAGTGAAACAAAGCTGAAGGGGGAAGGTGAGTTTCAGTGGGGAGAAATAAATGGGATTAAGTCAGGAGTATCTGAGAAAGTTAGAGCTAAGGAAGGGGTAGCAATAATGTTGAACGATCAGTTATGGAAGGAGAAGAGGGAATATAAATGTATAAATAAGAGGATTATGTGGATTAAAATAAGGGTAGGATGCGAAAAGTGGGTTATACTAAGTGTTTATGTATCTGGAGAAGAGAGGGGTTATCTTGGGTGGCTTGCCCTCCCTACCCCCGGGTTATTCTGGGTGGCTAACCCTCCCTACCCAGGGTTATCCTGGGTGGCTAACCCTCCCTAAGCCAAGTTAAAAATCCCAACAAATCTTATCTTAATCTTATCCTAACTTATTAATTTTAATTTCTTTTCATAACCAAAATATTGTCTAAAAGGAAGGAAGATTTTTACCTTGTGGGATGCTAGTGTTTAGTGAGGGTCTTCTAGTGTACCATCAAGTGGCAAGGCTCCTAGTTAACATGACTGTGGTCTTTCTAGTTCTGTCTAGTGCAGGAGGCTGTTGCATGTTTGGTCCTGGTAACGTGAGGAATCACTTTGCTGTGTTCCTTTGTCAAGTGCCTCTGTGTTCCCTGTGTTTTCTGTGTTCTCTCATTAGGTTCCTTTCCTTAGATGGTATCTCTCTGTTTAGACTCTAAAAATATTTATCACGCACTGATTTTGAATCATTAACAGAACTACGGCTTGGCCAGGATTCGATCCTGTGTTCCCATGCCCAGCCCCGTGTGAGATGGACAAAGTACGCATCACTCTGTCCATTGGACCACCATCCTTAAACACCAGACGCCCAGTAGTACTGAGCGCCAGATGTTTCGTGATTTCATTAATATATATACTGCTGGTGAAGGCTGGAACACCAAACAGGATGAGGTTGAAATTAGTCTCTGAGGTTCCACGACCACGAATGTCCTTGCATCAGATAACGCTCTCAGTACTGCTGGGCGCCTGGTGTTTAAGGATGGTGGGCCAATGGATAGAGTGATGCGTACTTTGTCCAGTTCAAACAGGGCTGGGCATGGGAACGCAGGATCGAGTCCAGGCCAAGACCAGGCCTTAGAAAACTTACCTAACCTTCCTACCTGGAGGGCAATTTAATTTAGCCTAATCCAACTAAATATATTTTAGATAAGTTTACAATAATTTAATATAAACAAACACAATGAAATATATTTTTTTTCGTTAGGTTCAGAATGATTTTTGTTAAATTATTGCATACACAAATTTACGCTTGCCTTATTCGGCAAGAGATCCTGCACAACAGCAGTGCTCACTGTCTCACCCTAGCAGTGCTCACTGTCTCACACTAGCAGTGCTCACTGTCTCACCCTGGCAGTGCTCACTTTCTCACCCTAGCAGTGCTCACTACCTCACCCTAGCAGTGCTCACTGTCTCACCCTGGCAGTGCTCACTTTCTCACCCTAGCAGGGCTCACTACCTCACCCTAGCAGTGCTCACTACCTCATCCTAGCAGTGCTCACTGTCTCACCCTAACAGTACTCAATGCCTCACCCTAGCAGTGCTCACTGCTTCACCCTAGCAGTGCTCACTGCTTCACCCTAGCAGTGCTCACTGCCTCACCCTGGCAGTGCTCACTGTCTCACCCTAGCAGTGCTCACTGCCTGGCCAGGGTGACCACTGGTGCTGCTGTTGGTGTCTCTGTGTTGGTCAGAGGGGAACATTTTATGGCCTTATTCTTCTTATCTGAAGATCACCAGCGGCAGTTGTTTGTTACGTATGTACACACACACACACACACACACACACACACACACAAACCTAAGATTAGCGTTCCGTTACCTAAACAAGGAATCGTTCAAGACACTGTATACCGTGTACTTCAGGCCCATACTAGAATATGCAGCACCAGTCTGGAACCCACACCTGGTCAAGCACGTAAAGAAACTAGAGAAAGTGCAAAGGTTTGCGACAAGGCTAGTTCCACAACTCTGGGGTCTGTCCTATGAAGAAAGGTTAAGGGAAATAGGACTAACAACACTGGAGGAAAGAAGGGTCAGAGGAGACATGATAACGACATACAAAATACTGCGGGGAATTGACAAGGTAGACAGTGACAGGATGTTCCAGAGAGGGAACACAGAAACAAGGGGACACAACTGGAAGCTGAAGACTCAGATGAGTCAAAGGGATGTTAGGAAGCATTTCTTCAGCCACAGAGTAGTCAGGAAGTGGAATAGTCTAGAGAAAGATATAGTGGAGGCAGGAACCATACATAGTTTTAAGACAAGGTATGATAAAGCTCATGGAGCAGGGAGAGCAGAGACCCAGTAGCGGACAGCGAAGAGGCGGGGCCAGGAGCTGAGTCTCGACCCCTGCAACCACAATTAGGTGAGTACAATTAGGTGAGTACACACACACACACACACACACACACACAAGCAGCTCCGGAACTCCAATAATTTTAGTCATCGTTCACTGTATGTTCTCCAATGAATCTATATTCATCCTTTAGCAAGGAGACCAAAACTGAGGCCTCACTAGTGATGTAACATAAGAACATAAACAAGGAGGAACATTGCAGCAGGTCTCTTAATAAACACAATAACAAGAGATGTTGAGTCAGATGGATCAGTTTTTTTTCAGAAGTAAATTTAACGAGATTACAGGATGCGGAGAGGGCAATGAAAGACTTCAACTAGATCTGGCCAAACTGCTGGGATGGTCAGAAAAGTGGCTACTTGAGTTCAATCCCTGTAAGTGCGTGAATATGAAAACTGGGGGAAGTGTATGGAAGACCTGATACTGGATATAGACTCGAGGGACAGGCAAGTAAAATTGTGAAAATGGTACACAGGAACGACAAACACATGAGCAAGACACATTTACAACGGTTCATAATATTACATAAGAACATAAGAAAGACGGAACACTGCAGCAGGCCTACTGGCCCATGCGAGGCAAGTCCAAGTCTCCCACCGGCTTAAGCCAATGCCCCGATTCAGCCAGGTCAGGTTACATTCACTTAAGGAAGGAGCACGGCATCTGACCTAGTAGCACAAACTAGTCAGGTCCAACTCACACCCACCCGCACCCACTCATATATTTATCTAGCCTATTTTTAAAACTACACAACGTTTTAGCCTCTATAACTGTACTCGGAAGTTTGTTCCACTCATCGACAACTCTATTACCAAACCAATGCTTTCCTATATCCTTCCTGAATCTGAATTTATCCAACTTAAAGCCATTGCTGCGAGTCCTGTCAATACTAGATATTTTTAGCACGCTATTTACATCCCCTTTATTTATTCCTGTTTTCCATTTATACATGAGAATTGTTGAAATGTTTCGTCTACACAGCAGGCTTCTTCAGTCAGATACAGGGGTGAATAAATATGTAGTCAGCAGAAGCAGTGGGGAGGTAAACATGTGATCAGTCCATCAACCTTGGAGAAGTAGTTTTTGAGATGGTCTGTCCCTCTGCCTGGAGAAGAACTCAGCTCCAATAGTCCCATAGGTTAGGTAAGGTTTGTCAGGAGACAGGACAAGCATTTCCTGACGCGGGTCTTAGTCATATGATGACCCACAATTGGAGCTTTTGATCATTTGACCGAGGCCTTCCACTGGCTTACCCCTCCAACCCTTTAAAAACTATGGTTATGATTACTTGTGTAGTGGAAGCTTAAGCATGAGAATTGAGTCTAATATATTACCAGAGGTGAGGCGTGGTGAATCTCAGACGTGACAAGAGGCAGGGTTCCTGGAGAGCGAAACGTCGTCACAATAAAATGTCACATTAGTTGCACTTGTGTCCTTTTACCTAACATCAGTAGTAGAAGGAAGAACATAGGTGAGAGGCACTGCAGCAAGCCTACTGGCCCATGTTAAGAAAGTCTCTCTCTAATTCAACTCCTCTCACTCGTAACCAGTGGTTAGGCAGACACTTTGTGGAAGACGTTCCATGTAGCAGGATACCGTCTTGTTGCTGTGTCAGACAGGTACAGATACCCAGCAGTAAAGATACCCAGCAGTAAAGATACCCAGCAGTAAAGGTACCCAACTGTTGTACTTAACTCACCTACAAAGAGATAGGCTTCCAGTCTTGAGTGGTCACCCTATACCCATCCTCTGGGCGGTAGTCGCAGTACCCATCTTGTAGAGGGTCGCCAAAGGATTACAGAGACACATAACAGGTCCGGAGGCAGCGTTGTAAACAGGTGGCCATACTGTCGTTGCTGTTGTTTAAGCAAGTCCGTGGGAAGGAAGGAGTCAGCAGTCCTGTACATAACCTTTGAGGATTATCTTAAGACATGACCAAATACTGTGTTGTGTGTGTGTGTGTGTGTGTGTGTGTGTGAGTGTGTGTGTGTGTGTGTGTATGTGTGTGTGTGTGACTGACCTGGTTCCTGGCTGACGTGGCTCCTAACTGACCTGTCTCCTGGCTTACCTGGTTCCTAACTGACCTGTTTCCTGACTGACCTGGTTTCCTGACTGACCTGTCTCCTGACTGACCTGGTTTCTTGGTTGACCTGGTTTCCTGACTGACCTGGCTCCTAACTGACCTGTCTCCTGACTGACCTGGCTCCTGAATGACTTGGTACATGCTGACTTAGTCTGTGATAACCTGTGCTCACTAATGACCCACTCAGGTCACCCTGATGAGGTCACGTGCGTGGCTGTATAGCCCCAGTTCTGTGAGTCACCTCTGTCACCTTTGTTTTGGATAGGCTGCCAAGTGAGAAACAGCGAATAGGAAACAGAAACATCCTTTTGATGTGGTTTCTTCAGTCCAATACATAGAGAGGTGGAAGATCAGGAGAAGTTTGAGGTAATCAGTCCCTCTGCCTGGAGAAGAGCTGGAGATGTAGCTGAGCTCTTCTCCAGGCTGAGGGACTGACCACCTCAAATACTTTTTCTCCAAGATTGATGGACTGATTACATCATCTATATTTCACTACTACACCTACTGTCTCCGTATCTGACTGAAGAAGCCTACTGTGTAGGCGAAACGTTTCGTCACTAAAGATACTCAAGTGTTGCACCTGTGTTGAACATGTGTTGCACCTGTGTCTGATTTATGAACACAAGAACACAGGGAGGATAGAACACTGAGGTGGTTGAGGTGTGTCAAAGAGAGGAACATCATTCACTTTTAAATAAATGAGAGATATGGGTGATGGAGAATGTGTGATAAGATAAGATAAGATAAAAAAAATTCATCGGATTTTTAACCCCGGAGGGTTAACTACCCAGGATAACCCAAGAAAGTCAGTGCGTCATCGAGGACTGTCTGTCTTATTTCCATTTCCGTCCTCAATCTAGTCCCCCAGGATGCGACCTACACCAGTCGACTAACACCCAGGTACCTATTTGCTGCTAGGTGAACATGACAACAAGTGTAAGGAAACACGTCGAAATGTTTCCACCCCACCGGGAATCGAACCCGGGCCCTCCGTGTGTGAGAGTGAGGAGAACTTACCCAGCACTGTATTAATGTCTAATCTATTTTAATGCTACCCAAGTAATAGCTTATATACCTTTTACTCATGTGCAAGTTGATTGTTCTACATTATTGTATTACCACTACTACTACAACCACTACTACTACTACTACCACTAGTATTACACCTCTCTCTAAGCTTATATATACCTCTGTGTCCATGTATTGTTTGTAAGGGCTTGACAAAGCTCTGGAGAGCGAAACGTTGCCACAATAAAATGTCACATTAGTTGCATTTGTGTCCTTTTACTTTCCCAGCACCGCCTTATTATCATGTTAGTCAAGTTCTCCTGACTCAATGATATTCCCACCATGCTTGCCACCATGCTTGCCACCATGCTTGCCACCATGCTTGCCACCATGCTTGCCACCATGCTTGCCACCATGCTTGCCACCATGATTGCCACCATGCTTGCCACCATGCTTGCCACCATGCTTGCCACCATGATTCCCACCATGCTTGCCACCATGCTTGCCACCATGCTTGCCACCATGATTCCCACCATGCTTCCCACCATGCTTCCCACCATACTTCCCACCATACTTCCCACCATACTTCCCACCATGCTTCCCACCATGATTCCCACCATGCTTCCCACCATGCTTCCTACCATGCTTCCCACCATGCTTCCCACCATGCTTCCTACCATGTTTCCCACCATGCTTCCCACCATGCTTCCCACCATGTTTCCCACCATGCTTCCTACCATGCTTCCCACCATGCTTCCTACCATGCTCCCCACCATGCTTCCCACCATGCTTCCCACCATGCTTCCTACCATGTTTCCACCATGCTTCCCACCATGCTTCCTACCATGCTTCCCACCATGCTTCCACCATGCTTCCACCATGCTTCCACCATACTTCCCACCATACTTCCTACCATGCTTCCCACCATACTTCCTACCATACTTCCCACCATACTTCCAACCATACTTCCCACCATGCTTCCCACCATACTTCCCACCATACTTCCCACCATACTTCCCACCATGCTTCACATGCTTCCCACCATACTTCCTACCATACTTCCCACCATACTTCCCACCATACTTCCCACCATACTTCCCACCATGCTTCCCACCATGCTTCCCACCATGCTTCCCACAATACTTGCCACCATGCTTCCCACCATGCTTCCTACCATGCTTCCCACCATACTTCCCACCATGCTTCCCACCATGCTTCCCACCATGCTTCCCACCATACTTGCCACCATGCTTCCCACCATACTTGCCACCATGCTTCCCACCATACTTCCCACCATGCTTCCCACCATGCTTCCCACCATGCTTCCCTCCATACTTCCAACCATACTTCCCACCATGCTTCCCACCATGCTTCCAACCATGTTTCCCACCATACTTCCAACCATACTTCCCACCATGCTTCCCACCATGCTTCCCACCATACTTCCCACCATACTTCCAACCATAATTCCCACCATGCTTCCCACCATGCTTCCCACCTTACTTCCCACTATACTTCCTACCATGCTTCCCACCATACTTCCCACCATGCTTCCCACCATACTTCCCACCATGCTTCCTACCATGCTTCCCCTTCTTCCACTATCTTCCTACCATGCTTCCACCTGCTTCCACTCATGCTTCCCACCATACTTCCACCATGCTTCCTACCATGCTTCCAATGTGCTTCCACCATACTTCCACCATGCTTCCACCATGCTTCCTACATGCTTCCCACCATGCTTCCACCATACTTCCCACCATACTTCCTACCATGCTTCCTACCATACTTCCACCATGCTTCCACCATACTTCCACCATGCTTCCACCATACTTCCACCATGCTTCCCACCATGCTTTCTACCATGTTTCCACCATCTTCCAACCATACTTCCCACCATGCTTCCCACCATGTTTCCCACCATGCTTCATACCATGTTTCCCACCATGCTTCCCACCATACTTCCCACCATGCTTCCCACCATACTTCCCACCATGCTTCCCACCATGTTTCCCACCATGCTTCCTACCATGTTTCCCACCATGCTTCCCACAATGCTTCCTACCATGTTTCCCACCATACTTCCAACCATACTTCCCACCATGCTTCCCACCATGTTTCCCACCATGCTTCCCACCATGTTTCCCACCATGCTTCCCACCATGCTTCCCACCATGCTTCCCACCATGTTTCCCACCATGTTTCCCACCATGCTTCCCACCGTCGCCAGAGTGTTGGGGTGGGAGGAGTGTGGGAGGGGCGGCCATTAACCTGGAGCCCAGAGTAATATCTCGGAGCTGGGGGGATTCGGAAGGAGGTGTGAATCCCAGTGCTCCCTCCGGCGGCTCCTTCTGTAGCTACTACCGCCAACGTCTCCTCCAAGATCTTCTCTCTCATGAACCAGACACCGCCACTAGTAATCTTACTAAATGTCTAGAAGTAAATACACACAGATTTAAATGGGTTGTGGAAACATGCAGTTATATTAAGAACATAAGAAAGTAGGAACACTGCAGCACGCCTGTTGGCCCATACTAGGCAGGTCCTTCACAATCCATCCCCCTAACGTGCACGAACTCTATCACTGTAGAGAGCAAGTGCATTTCATCCCTCAGTGGAAGATGTGCTCATTTAATACCGCATACCTTCAAGTCCCTCCAAAGAAGCTTCTTACTTGTAATACCTTCCTTAAATCACTTGTTAAAGCTACTGCTCAGGAAGACATTTCTCGCCTAGCTGGTAGTAATAATTTATCACAAGTTACATACACTGATGGATCTAAGCAGGAGTCTACTGGCAGGGTTGCATCTGCTCTTGTTGCCACCTCCAGCAGGAGTCTACTGGCAGGGTTGTATCTGCTCTTGTTGCCACCTCCAGCAGGAGTCTACTGGCAGGGCTGCATCTGCTCTTGTTGCCACCTCCAGCAGGAGTCTTCTGGCAGGGTTGCATCTGCTCTTCTTGCCCTCTCCAGCAGGAGTCTTCTGGCAGGGCTGCATCTGCTCTTGTTGCCACCTCCAGCAGGAGTCTTCTGGCAGGGCTGCATCTGCTCTTGTTGCCACCTCCAGCAGGAGTCTTCTGGCAGGGTTGCATCTGCTCTTCTTGCCCTCTCCAGCAGGAGTCTTCTGGCAGGGCTGCATCTGCTCTTGTTGCCACCTCCAGCAGGAGTCTTCTGGCAGGGCTGCATCTGCTCTTGTTGCCACCTCCAGCAGGAGTCTTCTGGCAGGGCTGCATCTGCTCATCTTGCCACCTCCAGCAGAAGAAGCCTTTTTCATCGTGGCTATTCTTTTTACCTACTTCATAAGAACATACGAACATAATTGGGTAGTATTGGGCCAATACCTTTGTCAGTGAGTTTGGATTCGAGAAGGACCTGCCTACAATGGGCCAGTAGGCCTGCTTCAGTGTTCCTCCTTTTCTTATGTTCTTATCATAACGTGAGAAAGGAGGAACAAGGCCTCCTGGCCCATGTTAGGTAGGTTTAACTCGCACCCACCCATACCCCATCCATGTACCTGGGAATACTATTTTTAATTCACTACTGCCGGTAGTGCGACGTTTTGGATCCAATTTAGAGGCGAGGTGTCGGAGCGATAAGAGACGTGTTTCCTGCGATAGCTACGCTATCTTCCTCGCTACACTGTGATTACTGAGAGCTCAGGGAGCTCTCTCTCTCCCGCTCCTCTCACCACCCAGGTGTCAAACCCTCTCCGTGGTCCTGGAGTTGTTTCCTGATGGAGTTCCGGGAGCTGGAATTCAACTTTAATAGCAAGAGGTAATAGTCACGTTAATAGCAATAGTGATGCCTAGTTTCAAGCGACAGAAACATCGAGGTTTAGTGTTGCGTTGTGTCAGGAAGCTCAACTTGTGGTGCTAGGTGGTGGTGCTAGGTGGTGGTGCTAGGTGGTGGTGCTAGGTGGTGTTGCTAGGTGGTGGTGCTAGGTGGTGGTGCTAGACGGTGGTGCTAGGTGGTGGTGCTAGGTGGTGGTGCTAGACGGTAGTGCTAGGTGGTGGTGCTAGGTGGTGGTGCTAGACGGTGGTGCTAGACGGTGGTGCTAGGTGGTGGTGCTAGGTGGTGGTGCTAGGTGGTGGTGCTAGGTGGTGGTGCTAGGTGGTGGTGCTAGGTGGTGTTGCTAGACGGTGGTGCTAAACGGTGGTGCTAGGTGGTGGTGCTAGGTGGTGGTGCTAGACGGTGGTGCTAGGTGGTGGTGCTAGGTGGTGGTGCTAGGTGGTGGTGCTAGACGGGGGTGCTAGACGGTGGTGCTAGACGGTGGTGCTAGATGGTGGTGCTAGGTGGTGGTGCTAGGTGGTGGTGCTAGGTGGTGGTGCTAGGTGGTGGTGCTAGACGGTGGTGCTAAACGGTGGTGCTAGGTGGTGGTGCTAGGTGGTGGTGCTAGGTGATGGTGCTAGGTGGTGGTGCTAGGTGGTGGTGCTAGGTGGTTGTGCTAGGTGGTGGTGCTAGAAGGTGATGCTAGACGGTGGTGCTAGGTGGTGGTGCTAGACGGTGGTACTAGGTGGTGGTGCTAGGTGGTGGTGCTAGGTGGTGGTGCTAGATGGTGGTGCTAGGTGGTGGTGCTAGGTGCTGGTGCTAGGTGGTGGTGCTAGGTGCTGGTGCTAGGTGGTGGTGCTAGACGGTGGTGCTAAACGGTGGTGCTAGGTGGTGGTGCTAGGTGGTGGTGCTAGGTGGTTGTGCTAGGTGGTGGTGCTAGGTGGTGGTGCTAGGTGGTGGTGCTATGTGGTGGTGCTAGGTGGTGGCACTAGACGGTGGTGCTAGGTGGTGGCACTAGACGGTGGTGCTAGGTGGTGGTGCTAGACGGTGGTGCTAAAGTCGTTAAGGTGAAACACAAAAGGTAACGCCACTTGTCACTGGGTCCACATTCTAATATCTCTAGTTTTTCAACGTTACTAAATAAAAAAAACATCAATTTCTGAACGTTTCGAGTAAACTTAAAAATGTTATTTACTTACTTTTTAAGTTAGGTCAGGTTAGGGCAGCATAGGTTAAGTTTTTTCCTGCTACTGTAACGGTCTGCAAGTTTCCCCAACAGTCTCCTGGATCACAAAATCGACATCTCAACTTTTGTTGTCTTTACTGGGGAAACGTTTCGTCCCGTGGCCTGGTAGCTAAAGCTCTCGCCTGACTTGGCGAGGGTTCGGGTTCGATTCCCGGTGATGGTAGAAACATTGGGCTTGTTTCTTTACACTAGTTGTCTATGTTCACCCATGTATAAAATGGGTACCTGGGTGTTAGTGGACTGGTGTGGGTCGCATCCTGGGACAAAACTGACCCAATTTCCCCGAAATGCTCAGCATAACAAGGGGCTTTCTATATAGTACTGTCATTGATGTCAGCTATGGTGTGTATACCTTGTACATGTACTTGTATAAATAAAGATATTATGTTATATTATTATATTACACAGCAGGCTTCTTCAGTCGAATACAGAGGGTGCAGTAGTAATGAAATACAGATGATGTAATCAGTCCATCAATGGATCAAAAGTATTTGAGGTGGTCAGTCCCTCAGCCTGGAGAAGAGTTCAGCTCCATTGGTATGGGAGAGATGTGTCTGTGTTGCAGCTCCCAGGGTTGGTAGAAATAATAATAATAATAATAATAATAATAATAATAATAATAATAATAATAATAATAATAATATTATAATAATAATAATAATAATAATAATAATAATAATAATAATAATAATAATAATAATAATTTCTACAAGTACATGTACAAGGTATACAGACCATAGCTGACATCAATGACATACTACTATATAGAAAGCCCCTTGTTATGCTGAGCATTTCGGGCAAATTAGGTAAATTTTGTCCCCAGGATGCGACCCACACCAGTCCACTAACACCCAGGTACCTATTTTACTCCTAAGCGAACATGGGCAGTAGGTGTCTTATGGAAACACGTCCTAATGTTTCCACCCGTACCGGGGATCGACCCTCGGACCTCAGTGTGTGAGCTAGCAATCGAGCTACGGTTTAACCAGGTAGATAGTGGGGGTCAGAGACCGTCACACGAGGTCAAACGAGGTCCCACGAGATCATCCGAGGTCATACAATGGGAGTAACGGTAATGACTTATTCTTGTATCTTTTCTTCGCAATTACTTGTTAATGTGAGGGTCAGTTCTAAAGTCATTGATGCTAATGAGTGCACTTGTGACTCTTCTGCTTCAGGGGTCAAAGGTCAGAGCTAATATACAAAGGTACGAGCAGAGGGGACACTGCTGCATTTGGACCTGCCTTAGCACGCACCACTTGACGCACCCAGAAATTTTCACAGTGTTGTAATGAAGAGAGAAATAACGTCTTGATGGAGCTCCTGGAGAGCGAAACGTTGCCACAATAAAATGTCACATTAAACCACGGTACGGGTTGGGATCGAACTCGTGGCAAGTGAGTCGTAAAGCTCCAGACCAGTGCGCAAGCGTGAGTTTGATCCCCACCCGTACCGTGGTTTGTTTGCAATCGTGTAATTACGATTTCGTGATTTAAAATGCAACATTAGTTGCACATGTGCGCTTTTAAATAACAAGACAGTGTTGTGTTGCAGAAACTTCAGCACCTGGTATA